>BTHU01000016.1:88601064-88813564 GCA_036184795.1 Tokudaia tokunoshimensis | reverse complement strand
GAAGCTGTTGCCCCGCCTCTGCCCAGGGCTACACAAGGCTGGAGAGTGGCAGGCCAGCAGAGAGGGCCCAAGAGGTTGAGGGGAGTGGGTGGGGCAACCGCAGTAAGCAGAACTATACGGCAGGTGGCGTCTTACCATTTCTATCCAGACGTTAGTTGTAAGGGCCTCCTCTCGCTCATTCTGGGGTAGAGAAGAGAGTTAGGCTATACCTTCCTTCCCCGAGGTATCGATGTTTCCATCAGACACTGATAGAACCAGGAGGCTCTCAGCCTCGCACCTCGTAGCCACAGAGGTTTCATGAGCCCTGTCCTCCCCACTGCAGGACCCACTGCTGTTCCGTTTTGAGTGCTAGGGTTAGATCCCGTTTCCCCAGCAAGTCTGGGGGCCTGTGTGATACCCATCATTCCCCACCTCCTGTAGCTCACCAGGGAGATGAGGTTGGTCAGGGTAAGCTTCAGGCTGACGTTGACCACGTCTGAGTCACGCTCAGCCGGCCGTAGATGGGGGTCGTAGTTTCGCATCAGGTCCGCAAGCAGACGCTCCTCTTGGTTGCGGCTCTGGGCCCCTGCAAGAGACAGGGAGACTCAGTCCAGGAAAGGGGGAGGCACAGAGGGATAAGGTAGAGACTGTGAGTGTGTGTGTGCTAGGGCTAGGGAGAGCACAGATAACCCCCAGACCCTCCATCCACTGTAATCATGTTCTCCTCATCTGTTCCTTCCACACTCCCTACCCCAGGTCTCAAACCCCTAGTATCTCACCCAGGCAGATAGCCAGCAGCAGCAAGAGGAGTTGAGGTCCCTGGCTTCCGTGCATGGTGCCTCAGTTCTACCCAGTGACGAGTAGGACAGTAGCTCTACAGGTCTGGGGGTGGGGTGGAGGGGGGTGGGTTGGAGTGTCATGTGTCAGCCTACACTCCCCTCCCAGCCAACCCTGCCAGCTCTAGCCGGCCCCACCAGCTGTCTGACCACTGCATAGTCAGCTGTTCCCAGGATATGTACAATGCTGGGCTCAGATTACGTGGGCCAGCCAGGAAAGAAAGATGGAATAGTTCCATCAGAGACAGGACACCCTCAAAAGTGTCTCAACAGAGACAGGACACCCTCAAACTTAGTCGCTTCAGTCCTACACCTAGTTTTCCAGCTAGGAGACTCAGCAAATGGCCAAGGACAGATGGGTGTGGGGGCATGCGGTGGTGCTGCGGCAGCTGGTGGTGTCTGATCAGGAACCCTCATTCTGTACCATGGAGGTGTGATTTACACAGGATCTCTGTGACTGTCCCCTAGCACCTCAACCCTCTGCCACCAGCCTGGTGCCTCTGTAGTCACTCCAGTGGACCAAGACACAGGAAGGAAGCACCTACAGGGTGTCTAACTGTTGACAGTGCCGTATCCTGTTTTCATTTACAAGTGTGTAGGGCTTCATCTTGGGAGGCCTGTGACCCATGGGCCACAGGTTGAAGAAGGCTGCATGTGTATCGGAAGACTATGGTATTGACTGTCAGGGGGCCACAGCAGCTTCTCCTGTGCCCTGAGACAGGGGGACAGGGACACAGACTTACTAAGCTTTAGGAGGGCTGAGAAGGGTCTGGAATGTGTGTGTGTGTGTGTGTGTGTGTGTGTGTGTGTGTGTGTGTGTGTCTAGGTCAGCTGTGAACAGTGGCTTGTCAGTGGGGCTGCAGTTCATAAAATCATCCGACAGATAATGGAAGGTCCTGTGCAAAGCTGAGGAGACTCAGGGAGGCATCAAGCTGCTTAGGAGGAGACTTGAGGATGTGTCCCCCAGAGCCAGAGAAGGGGAACCACAGAGGAAGCAGGGACTGGGAAATGAGCCCCATCTACTTCTAGGTTTGTCCCCATTAAACGGTGGGGTTGAGGCCGATCTAGGAGCAGTGACTTGCTGCTGGCTGTGTCAGTCCTTGGACCACCTGTCATGTGGCCAACTATTTCAAACATTCTAGCCAGTGTGTATTGGCATGAGGCCCCTAAGTGCTATCACATGGGCAGGGTAGGGCACTGGACGCCTCTGAGTGCCTAGGAGAATATCCTTGGCCCTATCAAATCTCTACGGCATTGCAGTGTGTTTCAGAAACAGGAAGTCAGGCTCAGAACCTGACCCTCCCAGACAGGCCTCAAGTCTTTCGTGTCCCACCAGGACTCAATGGGTGGGGTCAGGGAGAGGCTGGCCTTGAACTCAGGGATCCTCCTGCCTCTGCCTCCCAAGTGTCTCTGACTCTTAACTCCCATCCAGCCCACTTTTGCCAAAGATCAGCAAAGGTCTCTACAGTCAGGAAGTGATGGAAGCTGCCGTTCCTCTAGCCCTGTCCACCCTTTCCTTGCCTCAAGAGACTGGGAGAGAAGAGAAACTGTGCTGCTCTGCTTTCCCCTCCTGGCATGTACTGTGACAACTCCCTACATGTGAAGACTGTCACTCTCCTTGGTACTCTGGGAGAGAAGTCTGGGAGCAGGCTCATCCTTCTCTGCAGGGCAAGTCACTTAGGAGGGGTGGAGGCTCCCGGGAGAGTCCAGTATGAAAAGAAATAAACCAATGAAGAGAAAAGCATATGCACAGGTCTCCCTTCATTCCAGCTGCTTCTCTCTTGCCACCGCCTGTCACAAAGGCCGGAAGAGCTAACCAGTGACCCCCTCCTCAGCACCCATGGGGAGTCATTTCATAATACTGTACCAGTGCTGTAAAATGGTTGTCACGCTTTGTCGATCAACGAATAATAACAAGAAGTCTATCTGTGTACAGGCCGGGCACAAATTTTTCATCCACAGAATTTCGGTCTACAGCTGGCCCCGTCTACAGGTTTCAAACTTACAGATGTGGCTCACCTCTCATCGATCAAATCATTACATGACTACATCGAGTCACAGAGGAGCCCTTCAGAGGTTCATGTTAGTTGTGTTTTCTTCTTTGATTATTGCCAACTTGACCCAAGCTAGCATTATCTGGAAAGAGGAACCTCAGTTAGGAAAACTCCTCCAACCAGATTGTCTGTTGGCAATTGTCTGTAGGGCAGCTTCTTGATAAGTGATTGACACGAGTGAGCCCAGCTCACTGAGGGCAACGCCATCCCTGGGTTGGTGATTCTGAGTTGTACAAGACAACAAGCTGCGTAAGCCATGAACAAATGATCCAAAGAAGAAGCACTCCTCCGTGGGCTCTGCTTCGGTTCCTGCCCAAGGTCCCTGCCTTGAGTCCCTGGCCTGAGTTCCCTCTATGATAGATTGACTACAACTGTAAGCTGAGATAAACCTTTCCTCACCGAGCTGCTTTGGGTCATGGTCTTTGAGCACAGCAACAGAAACCCTAAGACAAGGTGCTTCAGGAGCTCATGGGAAGTTGTTGGTTTTTTTTTTTTTTAAGTTTATATTATTATCCAGGAGTAGAGGCCCAGGCCTTTAATCCCAGCACTTAGGAGGTAGAGCCAGGCAAATATCTGTGAGTTTGAGGCCAGCCTGGTCTACCAGGACAGCCCAAACTGTTACATAGAGAAATTCTGTCTCAAAAAGTTTATATTGTTATTGTGTGATTATGTGAATGAGGGACCTTCACGTGCCATGGTGTATGTATGTGTGAGGGGGAGTCAGGGAGAAAGATTGGTGGCAGGGGGTGGGGTGGGTGGAGGGTCAAGGTAGGGTTTCTCTGTGTAGCCTTGGCTGTCTTGGAACTCACTCTGTAGACCAGGCTGGCCTTGAACTCAGAGATGTGCTTGCTTCTGCCTCCTAAGTGCTGGGATTAAAGGCGTGTGCCACCACACCTGGTCCAGAGAGCAACATTTTAGAATGTGTTCTCTCCTCATACTTTTACGTGGGGTTGGGGGATCAAACTCGGGTTATTGGGTTTTCATGACAAAAGCTTTTTGTTCACAGAGCTATCTCACTGGCCCCCCAACCCCATTTTTTCAAAGCCTACTTTTTTTTTTTTTGCAATTAATCAATAAATAAATTTTTGGAGACATACTCTTGTATAGCCCAGGCTGGCCAAGAGCCAGTTGTGTGGCTAAGGAGCAAGTGGAGCTTCAAAGTCTCACGCCTGGACTCTCTCAGCCGCTGTAGTCACCAGGCTGGATGCTACATGGCGGTGCTAGAGACCAAACCCAGGGCTTTGTGCAGACTAGACAGTTGCTCTACCAACTGAACCTGTGGGAAGGATTTGCTTCATGATGAAGCGGGTAATAAGTGGTAGGCCGCTCTCCTACTAGAACATAGATGTAAAGTATGGAACTGTGGCTGCTAGCTGCCAACTGGAGCCCGCCAACATGAGTCACACTGCCAATAATATGTGGGAGTCAGGAAGGACACTTGCTTGCTCACGCTAAGGCTGTGGTTCATTGCATTTTATCTTGGATGCCTAGTCCACTCCGAACTAGTGTGCTACCCATTGAGAAGATGGGCAGCTCTACTGGACTGGGGGGTACGGGTTACCCTACTGGGAAGCTGCTTGTGAATGTGACATCCGGGGCCAAAAGGAGATGGGGCTCCAAGCCAACCATAGAGGACCAGTCCTGACAGTACCCCTCGGTGCTGATGACACTCTTGGCTGAGTGTGGCATTTGGGGGTTGTCGCCTCTGGAGGGTCCACAGTTTCCTCAACTGGGACCTGCTGCCAGCAGCATCGCCATGTGGCAGGATTCCAGCAGTGCCTCGGTGGCAGAGAGAAGCAGCTAGCGATGGCGGATGAAGACCTCTCCCAGCTCTTGTGTACACGGGTGACTGGGTGAAGCTGGGGAGTCCTGGACTCCCCCTGCTTGTCTGGTGTGTTTTGGATCAAGCTGCTTTTCTGGAACTTCGCCTTGCATCTGTAGACAGTTCACTCTGGACAGAACTGGGATTTTTGGGGGGGGGGTTGAAGTGGGTTTTCCTTTTCCTCAGTCACACCTCAAGATTCAAATCCTCACCTGCTGCTGTGAAGCCCTTACTGCACAAGGGGGTGAATACGTGGGCCACTGGCCCCTGTGCTTGGCTCCTCTCTGCCACAGTACTAGGCTGGGGTGGAGGACTGGGATTAAACCCCCCTGACTCCTGTCCTGCAAACCAAACCCACAAATGAGGTCCATGGTAAGAAATCACCCCTGGGGTACCCTAATGAAGTGGAAACTCAAGGGTTCTTCGCAAAGTCAGGTGTGTTGGATGATGTTTTGCAGGGGCAAACATGGGAAGGAGTGTTTTTCTGAAGTGGACACAGGTGAAAGACTAAGGCAGACTCGTGAAGGAACATTTTGCTGAAGCAGACACAGGTAAAAGGATGTTCTGCTAAAGCAAGCATGTGAAAGGACATGTGACGGGGGATTCTTTGCTAACAACATGCATGTATTGGTCCGCCTTACATTGCATAGTTGAGCTGCATTTGTCAGGACTCCATAGAGAGAAAATGCACCAAAAAACTTCTAGTGGTGTGCTGCAATTTCTTCTCGCTTCAGAGGACTTGGACTGATTGGCAGAATGATGCCAGCTGAGGCAAGACCCAGGGAGGACACTTGATGTTTGTGGAGTATAAGTAGGATGTGACAGACAGTGACAGAGACAGAGCTTGGCTTGCTTATGGAGCTAGCTGTGCAATGCTTGTGGGTCTCCTGTCTTTGCTGATCTTTGCACAGCCGAGAACTTCTTCTGGTTCCTCCTGCTGACTCGAGCTGAGGCTGAGGCCTGACTGTCTCTGCTAGGTCACCACTGTTGCTAACCCAACTCTACCGAACTGGACTGCTGGTGTATCCATGAAGTGTTTGTGAGTGGATCGAGCTGCCACTGCCTGCTAACCTGTAATCTGAACTGCCAATTTCCAGACAACACAGATGGGAGTTGCTCCAAAGAACCTTTCTAAACAGGTCCACTTCACCCTGTCCCCATAGTCTTTCTTTCTCACTACCTCTGGTGGGTGGTGGGTGGGCTACAAGGGAGGTTAAAGCGTTGAAGAACCATCATTAAAAATAGGTTTTGAAAAAATATTAAAGTTACACCATAAGTTTCTAGAACACAGGTACCTTAATCCCAAAGAGCAAATTCAATGTTAGCAGCAATCTGTGAGCAGGCTTCCTGGGTGCCTAAGAGCCTGAAGCTAAGGGTTGGGTGCAGCTAACTGATGGGAACGCTTTCGTCACATGCACAGGCCTGTGGGTTCCACTCCTGGTTCCATAAGAGACTACAATAGAAGCAGCAGGTCCCTCAAGATCATATGATCAAACTCTCTGCTCCCAAACACATTTATTACCCCCAACAGTTGCTGAGGGTCCTGAACAGCTCTCATCTAGAGGGCCTACCAGGGTAGAAAGACCCCGTTTCTAGTTTACCTTCCCGTGTGACTCTTGCTAGGTGGACCCTTCTGCAGGGTCTTGGCAGTGTAGCTGGCTTCCAAAGAGAGTGGGAGAGTGGAAAGGAGAGGCTGAAGTGCCGTGTGTGTGTGTGTGTGTGTGTGTGTGTGTGTGTGTGTGTGTGTGTGTGTAGCCCAGGCTGGTCTCATCCCTGTGCCCCGCTTCTAACGAGCTGGGATTATAGGTGTGTGCCATCACCCAGCACGAGTAATCATCTTAGAAGCTGTTCTTTGTTGTTTGTGTTCATTTCTACCTCATTCTATTCATTACTCTGAACCGCCAGGTACGGAGTGCAGGGACTGTCTCAAGATGTGAATTGAGAGCTTGGCCTTGCGGGCTACACTAAGGTCTAGTCTTCTTGCTCCTGTGATTGATGGAACTCGGGACAAGTCTGAATGCCCCTTCCTTCAGGTAGGGTTGAAGACCAGACTCAATAAGAAAACAGACGGATAAATCTTTATTACAAGCGTACCTCAAATATTGCTAGGCAACCCTGCTTTGGAGAGCCTGGGGCTAAGAGGAAGGGCCTTGGTGTGGGGTACATTAGAGGGGCTGGGCTCCTGCTCTAGGACATGTGTGATGCACACTGATGGGGCTTCTGATGGCAGGCATGATCTTCCCATGCCAGTCCCCCACCTCCCATGCCAGGACCCAGACAGAATGACCAAGGAATCAGGGGCTAATAGGTGATAACCTGAACAGTCTGCTATCATGGAAAACCTCCTTCCCTGGGGAATGGAGAGGAGTCACCCTCTCTGTGCCCCAGGTGGGTAAGGGAAGGGAAGGCAGGGAAACAGGAAGTTCAGATTCTGACCTGCTCTGGAAGAGAGCGAGGCAGAGAAACAGCTCGGGCTGGGGGACCCCTCACAGTGCTCTTCCCAGGAAGTCAGTCCCAAGGTCACCTCCCTGGCCCCTGAGCAAGCCCCCTGCTTCTCCCCACAACCCTGGGGCCCCCCTCTCCACCATGTCCACTCTCAGTGCATCTCAAGTGTCTCCCTCCTTTATTTAGAAAGGAATTGCTCCTGGGAGGGAGCTCAGCCCAGCCACACAGCACCAGCTAGTCACAAGCTCAAGGGCAGGAACTAAGTGCTGTTCTCAGACTGCTGTCTGCCTGTTCACTCGTGCCTGCTCTAGATGAAGCGCCTGTCCTGTTCATCATAGGAGAAGGGGTCCCCAGGGAAAGGCTGGGGCGGGGGCTGGTTGTAGACACCCTGCAGGAAGATCCAGGCTGTGCCCACCACCATGACAGGTGTCACCACAAACAGGCAGAGACGGTCCACTGTGCGGGCCACCTGGTTCCAGTTGTCCTTCTCCTATATTTAGGGTCAAGATACCATGGGGTGAGGGAGGTCTTCAGAATGCAGGCTCATACCCCTAAGCTAGGGCCTAGAAATGGAGGCGCACAGGCTCGGTTTCTGTGTGTCTGTGGGGGCCACCTCGGCCTTACATCAGTAGGGTGGGTCAGGACAGTATGCCATCACTCCTAGTAGGGACCCAAGCCACTCAGGACTGCTTCTAGCCACATGCGAACAGGAGGATACAATGGAGAACTGTTGAAAAGTTGCCTAAGAATAGACAATCCAGAATGGATGACTTTGAAAGGTCTGGTGTTAGGCCGGGCGGTGGTGGCGCACGCCTTTAATCCCAGCACTTGGGAGGCAGAGGCAGGAGGATTTCTTTTTCTTTTTTTTTTTTTTTTGGTTTTTCGAGACAGGGTTTCTCTGTGTAGCCCTGGCTGGCCTGGAACTCACTCTGTAGACCAGGCCGGCCTCGAACTCAGAAATCCACCTGCCTCTGCCTCCCAAGTGCTGGGATTAAAGGCGTGCGCCACCACCGCCCGGCAGGAGGATTTCTGAGTTCGAGGCCAGCCTGGTCTACAGAGTGAGTTCCAGGACAGCCAGGGATGCACAGAGAAACTCTGTCTCAAAAAACCAAAAAAAAAAGAAAGGTCTGGTGCTGGGCTGGGGGTATAGATCACTGGTATAATGTTTTCCTAGCATACACAAGGCACTGAGTCTAATCTCTAGCAACACGAAAGTAACATAATAATAAATCAAATATTATAAATAAATATATAAAATATATTTTATATAATATGTAAAAATATTTTTATATTACTTATTCTTATTTTTATAAAATATATTTATATACTATATACTTATTGTATTGTATAATAATATGATACCTATAGAATGAATATATAATGTATAAATACACATTTATATATAACTTAAAAAATTATGAATATAAAAATAAATAAATATAATAAATAGATGCTATCTGGAGTATCTGAGCAGAAAGAACAGACCCTAAGATGTACTTAAAATTTGTCCTGATCATGTAAGGCTGTCTGCCTGTCTGTGTGTACCCCTGGCCTGGTCCAGTGTGATGCTGTGGGGTTTCATGAAGGAATTCTGCCTTCCTGGGAGAATGTATGCCAGGGGTCCCTTACCCACCATGCATCTCTTCATCTAAGTGGACTCGTTTATATGAGGGAGACATAATTCACTTGATCCCTAGCCTACTTGACCATCTGATTCCATGATGAGCTCAGGACACTCACCTCATTGTAACTGTTCTGGCCCCTCATGTGGTTGACGATGAAGTTTGCCCCATCTACAGCCGGCTTCATCTCATTGAAGAGCTCCTGTTGGACCTGCTCAGAGCTTGCTGGTGGCCTGCCTGTGGACACAGGCCAGGGGCAGGCGTGATGCCCATCCCTGCCCACCTCCCACACATGGGCCAAGCTCCAAGGCGACCAGAACTCACGGGCTGTGGTGAGGCGCCGGGCCAGCCCGTGCCGCTCCGATTGCTTCTCAAACATGAGGTCACTGCGGGACTTAAGTGAGAAATACTCCTCTGCCTTGGAGATGTATCCCAGAGAGCTGCTCCTCCGGATGAGGGCCCTGGGGCCGGGGTCTTCCTCTGCTGGGCGGGACATGTGCAGGAGCTTGGGCAGCGTCTCCAGGAAGCACTTTAGCAGTCAAGGGGACACAAGACGGGCCATTTTACACATGTGGAGTCATCTTTACACATTCTGAGGACCCTGGTTGCCACGTAGAGCTGACCCCATGGCCTGTTTCCCAGAGTCCCCGCTGACTGGTGTAGGATGCTTTCAACGGTTAGCAACACTAACAATGCTTTCACCAAGTTAGCAACAGCAGAACTCAGTCACTGAAAATAAATCTTAAGAACAAAAAGAAGCTCAGAATGGGGGTACATGCCTTTAATCCCAGCATTCAGAAAGCTGAGGCAGAAGAATTAAGAGTTTGAATGTATGCTTTATCACTGATACACACCCCACCCTCCGTCTGCCCCTCTTCCACCTCTTTCTCTCCCCCTCCCCTCCCCCCCTCTCTCCCTCCTTCTCTCTGTCAGGGTCTCAGTTATACTAGGATAGCCCAGAACTCATTATGTAGCTCAGGATAACCTTGAACTTCTGATCCTCCCAATAGACTCAAGCTGGGTTCACACTCAGTATTGGGCCTTGTGCACGTCAGGCAAGCACTGTACCAACTAAGCCATGTACCCGTGTCTCTCTCTTTTTATGAGTTATATAGTAAGACCCTGTCTCAAATAAATAAAAGCCCAAGGTTGAGCCCTCCTTTCAACCAATTAAAGATGGAAACCATTAAAGTACTATAGAGTCATCATCTAGAAGATGGCTTGTTCCAGAACAAATCTGTTGGCTCGCAGTGGCTTAGAGCACAGAGAGTCTTGTCCCGAACACCCTGTCCCCTGTGTTCTCACCTGCTTACTCTTAAACTTTGTTTTAATTTTAAAATTGTACTAGTCATGCATACACGTATGTGGGCATATGTGTGCAGGTGTGCACATACCACAGGGCTCTTGCGGAGGGGGCAGGGGGCATCCTGCAGGAGTTGGTCCACCCTTTATGCCACATGGGC
Source organism: Tokudaia tokunoshimensis (assembly GCA_036184795.1). Classification (NCBI taxonomy): domain Eukaryota; kingdom Metazoa; phylum Chordata; class Mammalia; order Rodentia; family Muridae; genus Tokudaia; species Tokudaia tokunoshimensis. The sequence goes on along the minus strand of BTHU01000016.1, from coordinate 88,803,343 downwards.
CATGGGGAATCAAACTCAGGCTGTCAAGCTTGGTGGCAAGTGCTCCAACTCACTGAGCCATCTAACTGGCCCCTTTATTTTTTTTTAAAGTTTAGTGGAGCTGAGGCTCTGACCCAGGTCCTCAGTCTGGGCAACAGGACCGGTGATTCTGAGATCACACCCATCACCCTCACGGGTTCTCCTGGCCAGGACTCGGTTTCCATCTTTGGTCAAAAGCTCACCTTCTTGACTCCCTCGGACAGCACATGGGTGCTGGGTGTTCGGAAGTGGATGTTGAGCACAATGACACAGATCACCACAACCATGGTGACCAGGACCATGCCGAAGAGCAGGAACCTGAGGACACAGACCATGCCGGAGCTGGGGACCGAGGGCCGAGGCGTGGGCAGGGCTGGGCACGGGCAGGGCTCTGGGCACTCACTTGCCTACCAAGGGGATGGCCATGGATGTAGCCGGCAGCCTCTTGGAGATAAGCAACAGGAAGACAGATTGGGCCAGGAGCACTGAGATGGCCACTGAGGTCTTCTCTCCACCTGGAGAGGCAGACCTAGCTGGAAGCTCACACTTGGAACCCACAAGGTCCCTCCTACCCTCCTTCCCCCCACAGCAGGCCCTGTCACCGATGCTCACAACGTCATGATACATATCCTAGGGTACGGCATCCTGTGCCTAGCTTTAAATCCTGACTCCACAGCTTATTAGCTGAGCGATCTGGGCAAGTAGCCTGAGCTCAAACTCCCATTTCTCTCAAAACATTGCAAGTGTAGCACTGGTTAAGTGAGCAACACTGGCTGTTATATGTCCCCAGCCCCTGCCTCTCGGAAAGCTCGGGCATCCTGGGAGAACCCAGAATTCAGTTCCTAACCCAAAGCCAGGCTTCCCTGCTCTTCCTGCCTGAGTTCTTATACACAGTGTCATCCATGGTCATTTCTCCCCTCACCATGAAGAGCAGGGGCAGGACTGGGAAACCCTGTGCTAGGTGGCCTTGGGAGGGTCTGCCAAGGAGGATTCAGGGAGGGAGTGGGGCATGAGGCTCACAGTCGCCTGGCAGGTAGAAGACCAGGTTGATCATGAAGGAGATGAGCACGCAGGGAACCAAGATGTTGATGATGTAGAAGAGCGGCTTGCGGCGGATGATGAGGTAGAAGGTGACGTCTTGGTGGTTGGTGCTGTCCATCGGGACACTGGGGTCCACATTGAGCTTGGCTGCCCGGTGCACTATTTCCCACTCTCCGTTCTCTGAGGGAGGCACAAGGACAGCTTGGGATCAAACTGGAGAAGGGAAACCAGAGGACTAAGGAGCCTTGGGACAGGATGAGGTTCTGGGGTGGAGCGAAGCAGACCAGGGTGCTGTCTAAGGCAGCTGCGGCATGGGGGAATTTTGGGTACTGTGAGGTCCATCTGTAGGGTCAGTCTTGGGGGAAGAAGGTTTTCTCTGTGACTTTTTCTGGAAGGTTCTTTTTATTTATTTGTTTGTTTATTGTTTCTTTCTCTCCTTGGAAAAAGACAGAAGCTGAAGCCATACAGGGTTCACATAAGGATTATGTTTTGGCTTAAAAGCTATCACAAGGGGCTGGGGAGATGGGCTCAGCAGTTAAGAGCACCGACTGCCCTTCCAGAAGTCCTGGGTTCAATTTCCAGTACCCACATAGCCACTCACAATCATCTGTAACTATAGTCCTATAGATGTAGTCCCATGTCTTCTTCTAGTATGCAAGACATACATGCAGACAAAACACCCAGATACATAAAATGAATAGTAAATTTTTAAAAAGAAAGCTGTAACAAATCAAAAGTAGGTTGCACGACAATTAAAGGGAGAGTTTTTTTAAATTACTCTCTGGAGCCGATGAGATGTTCCATAAGTCAGACGGTATCTGCCAAGCCTGATGACCTGAGCTCAGTCTCTGGGAAGGAGAACTGACTGATGCAAATTGTCCTCTGGACACATGTGCTATGTATGGTATACATGCATGCATGCATGCACGTACACACACACAGAGCAAATACAATGCATTACTTTTTTTTTTTAACTAAACAAATGCTTTTGGTACTTGAATTTGCAGTTCATGCTAATAGCACTATGTCAAAGACAGTCAAGGCTGTCTTTGAACTCATGATCTTCCTACTTCAGCCTCTGGAGTACTGGGATTACAGATATGCACCGCTACACTGATTTTTCTTTTTTTGTTTCGTTAGGGGTGTGTGTGTCTGTGTGTGTGCGTGCATGCGTGTGTGTGTGTGTGTGTGTGTGTGTCTGTGTGTGTGTGTGTCTGTGTGTAGGTCAGGGGATAACTTGTAGGAGTTGATTCTCTCCTTTCATCACATGGGCTGCAGGAGTTGAACTCACGGCCTCAGTTTTAGAAGCAAGTGCCTTTACCTGCTGAGCCATCTCACTAGCCCTGTTGCGTTAGTTTTTGAAATAGGGTCTTGGTGTGTAGTCCTGGATGGTCTGAAGCCCCTGCGTAGAGTAGGCTAGCTTTGAAATTGAGGCAGTTCTTCTGTTTCTGCCTTCCAAGGGCTGAGGCTACAGGCCTGTGTGTTACCGGGCCATTTTGAGTTTGTCTTCTAAGTTAAAAACCAAAGCTCCAGTGACAGTTCTTGGCTGTCCTTCCTTGGCCTAGATCTTCGGGAGAACATTAGATGAGTATAATACTCTCATCTAGGATATCCCAGCCCTGAAACCAGAAGACACGGGTTCTTCTTCTGGACAGGGTTGAGCAGAGAGCCCCACAGAGCTGAGCTAGTCACACATGGGGTTGGTGATAGCATCCATCCATCCATGAAACCCCCAGCCACAGCCTCAGTCTCTCCAGGCCTCAGAAGGCCTGATCCCAGATGCATCAGCTACGTCTATCCTCAGAGACCTTGCCATGCCCAAGAGTATCTGCTGTAGTGATGAGAGGGTCCCTGTTTCCTTCAGCTTTGCTCCGGAGTCTCTTTGGATCAGTAACTGTAGGTGTGTAGGCTGTGGCTACGTGCCTATCTTCCCTGTATGTGTGTCGGTGCCCCAAGCTGTGAGTGTGTGAAGTGCTGGTGTGACTGTGTGCAAGTGAACTTCCACAGATGTGTGTGCCTTTGGGGCCCATCCACCATGACTTCTGAAGTACCTGTGAAACCCTCAGGGTCAATGATGATCCATTCGATGAGGTAAGTACGGTTGTCTTCCTCCTCCTGCTTCAGGCTGAGTGTGATCTCCTTGGCTGTATACTTGAGTGAACTGGAGAGAGTGGTGACCATAAGTCTCTGGATGGGGCCCTGAGGGCAGGAGGTGGTGGCAGAGGGGGAAGGGCTAGTTGGGGAAGGCTCAGTGGTCTGAGGGGTTTCTGCTCAGCATGGGACCAAGGCCTCTGCCTGAGAGCTTTTAGTTCACAGTTTCCAGTCCCTGGCTGGGTGCCCTGGACTGAGAGACATTCCGGGGGACGCACCTGAATTTGAGGGAGCAGTTCTGCCAATCAAAAGGGAAGTAGGTGACCGAGATGGGGCAGGAGGAGCGGAAGATGGCGGGTGGTAGCCAGGTCACGGAACCCGAGTCATAAACAAGCACATTGCAGGCGTAAGAAATCTGGAATGAGCCGTCATTGCTGTGGGATGGAGACAATAATCACTGTGTGCCCTGGCCTGACAGGAACCGGCAGGACCGGAGGAGGCAGGAGAGAGAGGTGGGCCGTCAGGCCTGGAGGGGCGGCTGAGGGGCATAAGGAAAGGAAACAGAATGAGGAGGGCTGGGAGGGTTCCTCTCAACTTGTTCTCCAGTACAATCTCTGGTAGCCACACCATGTCAGAGGGCAGGCGCAAGATGGTGATATTCCCAAAGTCGTTGGCATTCCACTGTAGCCGGCTGTCTACCCAGGCCTAGAGGTCCAAAAAAGATGTCAGAAGTGGGTTAGGCCGCTGACCCCCCCCCCCAGTGGTCCCCACTTCTCCAGGGAAGTTTGAACAAAGCCTGAGAGTTGAGACAAAAGAAATTTGGAGAATGAATAAAGAACTTAGGCCCGGCACAGACAGTTGTGTAGGACATACATTACACCACTAAGGGGCACAATTTCCATGCCGGCCTAGCTTGTTTCTAGTGAACCTCGATCAGTTCTGATATTTTGATTATAAGAGTGACTTCTGATGCAAACAGGGGCTGGTGTCTCCGCATTTCAACCCCACCTCTAGTCCTAGTGCTTGGAAGGCAGATGCAAATGAATCTCTGTGAGTTCGAGGCCAGCCAGGGAAACAAGGCCAGAGAATCCAGTCTCAAAATAACAACAAAGCAACTCAGCATGGAGCAGTAGTTTTAGTGCAAAGGAACCCCAGCCTTCTGGGACATGACCTCGGAGCGGGAGTGTCCACAGAAACTTGTGGATCCCTAGGCTAAGTGAGCACAAGGGGACCTGGAACCTTCGGCCGGGTGTCCTTACGTGATCTATCCACACGTTGGTGGTGAGGGTCTCCTCCACTTCTTTCTGTAATCAAACAAGAGGGTTGTACCCAAAGGTTCCCATCCGCCTTTCACTCAAACTCAGTCATCAGAATCTAATCTGCCTGATTTCCAGGGACCATGGCAGCTGCCAGGGCCAGGGCCTACTAGAGCAGCAGATCGAGGTGGGTCAGCAGACTACGGAAGCGAGGCACAGAGGCTGCCGTGAGTCCCAGGGGAGCACAGGGATAGCTTGACAGTCGGAGGCAGAGCTGATGGCTTTGGGTGGCTGTAGGCCTGTGACACCATCCGCCACAGAGAGCAGTCACGCATGTCTCCCAAAAGAGGAGCTGGTCAGGAGCCTTTGAGCAATTGACCCTTCTTGCTCTCCTCTCTCCAGCCCAGGCCATCCCGAGAAGGTCTACTCACCAGGGAGATGAGATTGGAGAGGGTGAGACTTAGGGCGACATCTACTTTGTCCTCCTTCCGAGCCACCGGCCGAAGTTCTTTGTCGTAGCCCTTTTCCTCGAACAGGTACTGGATCAGCCTTTGTTCCTCATTCAGGCCCCAACTGCCTGGGAGGGTTGGGGAGAGGGACAGGGTGCTGGTCACTGGACCTAGGAAGGAAGCTTCCTGTGGGCCTCGCTGGGTCAACCCTGGGCTGGGCAGAGCAGAAGAAAACCATCTGCTCCCTGAGGGTGGGATACCTAGGGTTAGGAAGGGCAGAGTGGGAGTGGGAATTAGGTATAATGTTAGGGAGGGCACCATGCGGTGGGGAGCCCAGGTGGGCATAGAAGGCCCCCAGGAAGGGAGTCATGTCCACCCTTACCACACACAACCAGGGCAGCCAGCAGCCCCAGTGTGGGCACAGGCCCTGCCATCTCCCACCTCTGACTGACTGGGGTTTATGTCTTCCCCTCAGCCTGCTGGCTGTGGAATGAGGGGACAGGTGCGGGTGGCTTAGGGGTTTGGAAAGAAGAGGCCGGAAACGCAATCTGATACTTGAAGGCTGGTGGTGAGGGGGTGGGGTTGGCCAGCTAGGGCAGGAGCCCAAGGGCAGAAGGCAAAGATTCCAGGCAGGGATTTGTCACAGATAGTTGGTAGGATGGGGCCTGGTAGGGTAGGGTGGCAGAGGGTGGGGGACGAATGGTGTGAGTGTGTGTGTGTGTGTGCGCGCGCGCACGCCGGTAGCCGTGGATAGGGTGGTGACACATAGGCCAGTTGCTGCCACTTGGACAGTAGAAGACATGTTAGCAGCTACCCTACCTCCAGCTTCTTTTGTGCATGTGGTATATGTGTATGGTGTGTGTACATGTGTGTCTGTGTTTGTATGTCGGTCTGTGGAGACCAAAGTCTATTGTTTTCCATCTTATCTGCTTTCACATTTCTATCCTGTTTAATACTTGTGTGTGTGTGTGTGTGTGTGTGTGTGTTTGTGTGTGTGTGTGTGTGCGCGTGCGTGTGTGTCCCTGTCACAGTTGTTTCTCTCTTTCTACAGAGGATTCTGAGGTGAACTCAGGCTTGTACAGCAGGCAACTGTTACCTGTTGAGCCGTCTCGCTAGTGGTCCACCTGTTATGGGGTAGTTTTCTCCCGGTCTTTAAAAATATTACATTTAATCCAGTGTGGCGGTGCACACCTTTAATCCCAGCACTTAGGACAAAAGGGTGGATCTCTGTAGTTCAAAGCCAGTTTGGTCTACGTAGTGAGTTCCAAGACAGCCAGGATGTTACACAGAGAGACCATGTCTCAAAAAACGGAAAATAGTCAGGCAGTGGTGGTGCACGCCTTTAATCCTCAGCACTTGGGAGGCAGAGGCAGGCAGGTTCCTGAGTTCGAGGCCAGCCTGGTCTACAGAGTGAGTTCCAGGACAGCCAGGGTTACACAGAGAAACCCTGTCTCAGAAAAAAACAAAAACAAAAACAAAACCCCAGAAAATAAATAAATATATAAGCAAATAAATAAAACCCACCCATCCATCCATCCATCTACCCATCCATCCATCCATCCATCCACCCACCCACCCATCCATCCATCCATCCATCCATCCATCCATCCATCCATCCATCCATCTATTCAGTGTGTGTCTGCTCAGTTCATGGCATGTGTGGAAGTCAGAGGAAACTTGCAGGAATTAATACTTTTTTCTTTCACTGGGTGGGTTCCGGGATCAAACTCAGATCACCACCAGACTTGGCAGCAGGTGCCTTCACCTGTTAAGCCATCTCACCAGCCCATTTCTTTTCTTTAATTTGAACTGAAGTCCCATCATTCCTGAGTCTATGAATAGCCAAAACCAAGGGGACAGGGACAAGGACACAGAGTTAGACACGCCCATTGTAATGACTCTGACTGGAAGTCAGTAGTAGGGAGAGATGTGACTAAGAGTGTGCTTAAGAGAATACAGCCCATCCTCACAGTGGGTCCTAAGAGGAATCAGAAAGCCAGAACTGTCAGGAATGGAAGGAGGAGGCCATTAGGTGGGGAGACTGTTTGGCAATGGGGTGAAGGGATGCCCATAGGGTCTGGCAAGAGAGCAGCCAACTGCAGCTTGCACTGGCAAGCCTGAGCCTGTTCTTTGCTCTAAGCAGAAGTTTGGAGGTGGCCTCATAAGGGCTTGCCCTCCAGGGAGATGATGGCGCTGTCGCCATTGTCTGCCAGGGTGCAGTGGTTGTTGAGCTCTTTGTACTCCATGCTGGACCTTGTCAGCTTCCGGATGGCATCTTTGGAGCTGACACTGATCATTTTGCTCCTATGTGAGGGTGCGGGTGGGCACTCTTAGAGACACAAGGAATGAACCTCAGGGTATCCTCCCTGCTTCGTTGGTCTCAGGGTTGTGTCATTGAGGGCAGAGTGGCAGTCCTGGTCTGGCAGGGTCTTGTCATAGGCTTAGGCCACATTACCAGGACGTGTCCTGGTCCTCACTCAGGCAGAGGAGCACAGCCTCTCTCTTCTCTCCCTTTGACATGGTTGACTTGCATACCAAATCACTTGCCTGTCAGTGATCGCCTTGAGACAGCCACACCAGAGAAGGGAGAGGGGGACAGGGGCAGCTGCTGCTGCTGGGATTCAGCTGAACTCCTCCACCTTATTATTATCATTATTATTATTATTATTGTTATTATTATTATTATATATATTTTTTTGGTTTTTCAAGACAGGGTTTCTCTGTGTAGCCCTGACTATCCTGGAACTCACTCTGTAGACTAGGCTGACCTCGAACTCAGAAATCCGCCTGCCTCTCCCTCCCAAGTGCTGGGATTAATGGCATGTGCCACCACTGCCACTTTATTTTTCAAGACGGGGCCTCTTCACTGAACCTGGACCTGGCCTGGAGCAGCTAGAATGACCAGTGAACTCCTGAGATCTGTCTGCTCCCCACTGCCCCGCTCCTTAGCTAGGGCTGCCGTTTACAGGTGCTCTCTGCCCCTGTGGTTTTTACCTGGGTGCCGAGGACCTGAACTCAGATTCACATGCATCAAGTACTTTATCGACTGAGTTATCTCTTCCAGGCCCTGGTTTTGTTTCTTTGTGTGTGTGTGTTGGGGGGGGGGGACTCTTATTTTGTAGCCCAGGCTAGTCTAGAGCTCACTATGTAGCTCATGCTAGCTTCAAACTCACTGTAATCCTGCTTCAGTCTCCAGAATGCTAGCGTTGCAAGCATGAGCCACTACTTCTGGTCTCTTCCAGCTTCTTTGTGGTCTCCGTTAACTACTCCTGAAGGCTGGCCCCTGCCCCACTCCCATCTAATGCCAACCCCTTCCCATCCCAAGGAAGCTCCAGATTTTATGTAGAGTATAAATAACATTTATTAAAGCAGCCGTGAGTAGACACTGGTGACACATTTAGGAAGATGTGTGAGGTCCAGGATCCCCACTCTAGCCACACATACAAGATCAACTGGAACAGAGAGACCTTGTTATATCTCACGCAACCTCTTTAGTCCCCAGGACGGTGTGACCATCACAGGGTTGCCTGGTTCAGGGAACAGGAGGCTGGAGTTGGCCCTGGCGCTCCTTTCCCAGCCTCTGTCCTTGCCCCACACCTTTCCAGGGCGCCTGGGGCTCTCCTTCTGTCAGGAAAGCTGAGCGGAAAGCCTTCAGGGCCTGCACTAGTAGCCGGGGGAGACTATGAGCCAGTGTAGAAGGTTCCAAGCCCACCAGGCCACTGAAGACCACATGCTGGTCCCCCAGGCCAGCCCTCACCCAAGCTCTGAAGAGTCCTGTCAGGGTCTTGGAGCCCAGATCTGCCAGCACCTGCAGAGGGAGGAGGTTAGGACCCCAAAAAACACTCCTGGGGGTTTTTGACCTGGGGGGTTGTTTCCTCCTCCTGGAGCTTTGGAAGCTACTTAGAGCCTTGCCCCGCCCCTTCCTCTCCTGGAAGTCCATCTAATTTCCTGATCAGGGGACCGCCCTAATGAGCCCTTCGGGCTCTCACCTCTCTACCTCCCATCTTCATAGCCACCTGTTAGCCTAGCTCATCCCCCCCACCCCCACCCTCACCCCTGCAAAAGCTGGATTCCCCCTGTCTCTTTCTCACGCTGAGCTCCAGTCAGGTCAGCCTTTACAGGCCCCTGCGAAGGAGCCTGGGCAGCCTGGGGACCTACCTCGTGAAAGTTCATGGCCAAGTGCTCAGCTGGGATCTGTAGGATCCAAGCATGTGCCCGCTGAATAGCCGCTAACTTCTGTTGCAGAGGCTCCAGCCCAGGGCAGCCTGCAAGAAGGGGAGGATCCCCAGACTGAAAAATTGACAGCAGAGGGATATCCCAGGGCCGGTATCCTCTGCGTGTTCTAGACGGGGAAACTGAGGCTGGCAGAGGTTTTTGTGATCATGCAAGGCAGAATGCTTCAATCTGACACCAACAAGGGCTCTGTGTCACATGTCTCCCTAAAAAATGAATCTATTTTCCTGGGAGAGAATGGGTCTTCTCTGTTGTCATTTGGAATTTTCTAGCAAGCCCACAGTCCCACCAACCTCTCTAGAAACAGCCTCTTGGCCGCTCCTCTCCAGCAGGCCGGCAGGGGGCGACATTACCCTTTGTTTCCGGGCGCCGCTCCGGCTTTGACTTTTGGAACCAAGGTCCGGCAACTCGGGATCCTGGAGGAGACGACGAAAGTTAGTGGGCGCGCCTCGGCGAGGGTACATGACTCCGCGACTCTGGGGCCTGGGTCTGGCTGGGGGCACTCAGGATACCTGAGTATAACCGCTGTTCGCGGGCATTGTGACCAGGAAGCTCCTGGAGCGATGGAGCGGAGCGAGCAGGCGCGGCGGGGACTCCGCGCCGCAACCCAGGCCGGGGACCGAGCAGCTCCTGCGCGCCCCGCAGCAGGCCGAGCAGCGTGTGCGCCAGTGATCGCAGCTCTGCGAGTGGTTCAGAGGTGTAAGCGGTGGGGCCTGCTCCCCCCATCTCCCACCTTAGTCCCCACCCTTAGTCCCCCTCCCCCACCCCGGCCGGGCAAAACCGGACTGACCACACCGTCGCCGGCGCTGTTGACACTGTTGGAGCGCTAGGCGCTCACAGGAGCTCTCGGACCCTAGGCACTGGCGCGCGTAGAAGGCACAGAGGCCCGGGGCGTCCGTGAATGGTTCCTCTTCCCGAACGTTCCAATTTAGAAGTTCTCTGCAGCTAGGCTCGCGAGTGGAGGGGCCCGCTGCAAGCAGATGCCAGATCACCCCCCTGTATGCGGGTCTACTAGCCACCCATCCGCATCCTCCACGGAGACCCGAGCAACGGAATGGAGACCGGCTTGCCCAGAGCTGTCCGAGGGACCATCGGCTGGGGGCTGCTTACCACTCATCTGCTCCTGCAGCCAGTCTTTGAACACGGCCACACGGGTGTAGACTCCAGGCTTTCCTGGCTCCCCACAGCCATCCCCCCAAGAAGTGACTCCAAAGAGGACCTCTCTGGGGCGCGGGCCGGGCTCGGAACAGGTTAAAGGGCCCCCGGAGTCACCCTAAGGGACAGAGTCAACAGAGAGCAATGCATTCATCATCTCTCCGAATTATACCTGCCTAGTACCTGGTAGGGAAGGCGGCTCTGGCTGCGTCTGTGGTGACTACTTGTTTTCATTTTATTTAGGAAGATTTAGCGGTAGGTAGGAGCTTTTAGCTAGACTCCAGAGAGAGGACAGGGTCATCTTGCCAAGGGGAGCAACGCATCCAGGGCCCCCTGTCAGTTTTAGTTCCTACCTGGCATGAGTCGATGCCCCCCGCCAGGTAACCCGCGCAGAGCATGGTGCTGGGACGCAGCCCAGGTCCCAGGGCCTTTTGACAGGTGTCTGCACTGAGCAGCGGAACGCGGGCCTCCCTCACCGCCTCAGACTCAGGCCCGTCTACAGAAAAGAATGTGTGTGTGTGTGGGGGGGGGCGGGTTTGGAAGACAGAGGCTGCGCCTCGAGATCCCCTCTCACTTGCCCACTTTGATTCCTGCTGGTTTGTGAGATGGAACATCATCCTAGCCTCCCCAAACTCCATCTTTTCAGCTTACTTCCACCACCACCACCACCACCACCACCACCACCACCACCACCACCGCGCCCCCCGGTGGTTCCTCACTACCATTTGTTTATCCCGACCCTAGCTGGGAATACCTTCGAAGAGAGCCCCCCAGCCTGCAATGGCGCAGGGGGTGCCGGCAGGAGGCTCCTGAGAACCCTGGGGTAGGCAAATGGGGCGCGCAGGCCCCTCTGGGCTCACAGGCGTCCACAACTGCACCAACGCCAGGTCATTGTGAAAAGTCTGCGGGTCAAACTAGAGAGCAGGTGGCGGTTCAAGGTCAAGGGTTCAAGGGTTTGGGATGCTGTTCCCAGCTCTGAGGACACACAGGGCGAGTCTTCTCACCTTAGGGTGGGGCAAGATGCGGTTCACCTGCACTTCCTCCGCTTGCTCCCCCTGGGGCCCCTCGGCTAGCATCACAGTCCACAGAAGCTCATTCGAGGCACTGCAGTGCAAGTAGTGGGTGACATGCATCAGGGACAGAGGTGGCATGAGGTTCCCTCGGAGGCCCAGCCACTCATGCACCCACACCGTCCTGAGCCTGTAGTTGTGACTCTAGGGGCGGGGGGGGACCCGAAAAGGGGCAGATTCCCTACAGTGGTAAAATCCAGTGTGATGTCCTTCTACCCTGGGATCTCCCCCCCCTTCCCACCCACGCAACCGGCATTTTGAGGCCAGAGGTTGGGAGCCAGATCCCGCTAGGGGGCAGCAGAGACCTGCTCTGCTGCGCTTTGGCCCCTGGGTGCTTAGACTCCCATCGGATTGGGTAGCCTGGGATCTCGACGACATACCCGGCGAAGCAGTGTGCAGCCGTGAGCACCCAGGACGCTGCTACCAGGACGCCCCCGCACAGAGGCAGCCCTCCAAGTTGCAGCCTCACTAGCCAAGGCCAGGCCCCCGATGGAGCCGTGCTGCCACCGACTATGCGGCCATGAGCCCGGGTCGTGTTGGCAACGTCTTGCCGTCTTTCTCCACATGGTCCTAGAATGGCAGAAACGGCGTCGTGAAGGAAAACTTTCAGTTGACTTCACATGGAGGACCACCTCGCTCTCGGCCCGGCTCCTTGGAGTCTTTTAGTCTCACCTGGCTCGGGTGGGTCCTGGAGGGCCCGGGCTTGAGGTCTAGGGCGTCCAGGTCCTGCTGAGAAACAATCCTTTGAGCCTCGCTGCCGCCCTCTTGCGGATCTTCCACCCTATGCTGGGCCTGGGCCTCGGCTTTCAACCACTCTCCACGTGGCCCACGGAACTATTCGAGCAGCCATAACTGTGACCACCTGAGCCCACACTCTCTCCTCCTCCCTGCTTTGTCTCAAGTTTGGCATAGACCTTCCACTTGGACCTTCAAAAAGGGTCTGACCCCAAGGACGATGGAATCTAACAATAAGGGCTGGGCATATACAAAAAAAAAAGTCCCCTGTAATAGCTGAGTCTGCAGGGGTGTGGGTGGGGGAGCACTTCTGGTACAACCTTGGCATTCACGCAGTCTGTGCTGGATCTCCATCAACACTCGCTTTATGGCCCACTGGGCACTCCGCTGGGCAGCCTGCAATGCCTGAGTCCCCTGGGCAGACAAAACTGGGGGGGACATGGGACACAAAGTCACATCCTGAGTCTAAGTCTTCCTGAAGCCTGTCTGGGGAGTCCTAGAGAATCGTGGGGAGCTCCTGGGCTACCAGGGATGTAGAGATGGGGAGATGGGTCAGGGCCTGAGGACCAGCCCTCAGGGCACATGATTGGGTGGGAATCTCTGAAAAGTTCCTTTCTTAACGACTTCAGAGGAAAACCACTGCCCACCGACGACACACAGGGAATGTGGCTGAGGTATCCATCTTTGGGCCTGAATTACCAAGGTATGCCGCCCCGAGTCTTCTAACATTGTTATCTCTGGAAGCCCTTGGCAGGGCTTGGTGTCTCTGCTTGCTGGGTGAGGCCGTCTGCCCTCCCTCCCTATATCCCAGTTTCCGGCTCCTCCTCCCAGCAGGAGGGCAGAAGGAGCGCAGATCCTCATAAATGTGAGAGACAGGCTCATTTTCCTTGTCTTTCCTTGGTCTCACTTTCCCTATGCCCCTCCCATCCCAGCGGCTTCCTCAGACCAGCCCGGCTCACCTTGCAGGGTGCTGGGGGACAGGCGCATGTACAGTGGATGCCCATGGGCAGTCTGGGAGTCTGGGGACAGTAGCAGCAGCAGCAGCAACAGCAACATAGCCAGCGGCCTGGTGACCTGGGGCCAAGGCGGGAGACCCTGTCCTCTTTTCTTCCTGGACTCCACCCTCTCCTGTGATTCTTCCTGGGCACAGGCTTTGAGTCCCTCAAACCATGTGATCCCGTTATCTTACACTAAATTACCCATTTCTAGTGGTCCGCGCCTCACCTGGCCCTCACCTCCTGGGAGCCCTCAGGGAAAGGGTGCTCTGGAGCTATATAGAGGACGGAGGGGGTGTGTGTGCGTGGGAGGGAAGCCAGGACTGGGGGAGGGAATGAGGTAGTGGGCTGGACCCTCACCTTTGAAGTCTCATCGTCCCACACTGAGTCCCCCCACTTCTGTGAAAGCAGCCCTTGTTACTGCGGCTGCTTCAAAGGGACGGAGGAAGGGATGGAGAACTGACCGTTGGGCTGGGGGCCAGGCAGAGGGAGACTGGTGGGCAGGGGCTGGGAGGGGGGATCCCCATCTGTTTCTGCCACCCTGGGGAGTCCACTGCTCCCCTGGGGCAGGCAGGAGGAGAACTAGGGATAGGGGTGGGTGTCCTGGGCATTCTCACCCCCTAAGCAAGCCATTGAACTTCCAGCCCCTCTGCCCCTAATTGCTTGGCAGTGTCCCTCCTCCGTGTGGCCATTTCTAAAGATGATCAAAGCATTCTAATTTGCGCTGTAATTGCTGCACTGGGGTAGTGGGGTGGGAAGAGGCAAAAGCGAGAGCGAGCGGGAGATGAAAGGCCCCACTGTGGCCCAGTTTGGGGAGCGCAGGACACGGCAGCTTCTGAGTCTCTCCCAGACCCCTGTTCCTACCCGCTCAGTGTGTCCAGCATTGTTTTCAGTTGCTGTGACCCTGATCTGGCAGGAGGGACTCCTGAGAGAAGGGTCATAAATAGGCAACTGTCCTGATAATCAGTCACCACCTGGGGTGGGGCCGGGCCTTTGGATACAGACAAAACAAAACTACCCTTGGCACCTTGATTTGTGCTGGCAGCAGGGGGCCATGTTGGTTAAGGGTTTAAGTGCAGGAATTGGGACACACTGTGGCCAGGGGCTGTGTGTCCCCTTCAAAGGGACTTCACAGGGACTACTTATCACAGTACGTAGCCTGTCTCCTACCCCCCAAGGAAGGTGGAGAGAATGCTAGGTATAGATCCTTGTGTAGATTCAATGACACCAGGGATTGGAGTTATCTTGTGTGGTCTCCAAGTTATTAACAGAGAGGTGTGACTACTGTGTGGCTGCTGAAGCCTGGCCTGGCCAGAGTCGCCAGCATAGACCGATCTTTCCTCACTCTGCCTTCTCAGCATAGCTCAGACTTTGAGTCCGTCTGATGGCTGGAAGGAAGTAGACCTTTCTCTTACCCACCCAGCACAACACCCCACCCCATCCCATCCTTGTCTCGACTCCTGGGATCCTACAGATTGTTGGGGGGTGTTCATAGGAGACAAGGTTCTCCTTTGGCTAGCATCAGAGCAATCTTTCTTTTCTCCCGGAGTGAGATTCCTGGGCAATTTTAATTCCCAGGGGTAGGGTGGTATTTTTGTTTCGAGAGTCTCAATGGAGCCCAAGGGAAGGCCATAGCTCTTTTGCACCCCTCCTAAAGGCTGAGACAAGCCCTTGGCCCCAGTACTTCCATTCTGAAAGGATGAAGAAGGGGGGGCAGGGAACCTTGGGGTTTTCTTTGATATATCTAGAAAGCCTTACTGGGTTCTCAGGAGTCATCTGTGAGTTGGGGGGGCGGGGAGGAAGGGCTGGGGTGGGGGACACAGTGGGAGGGATGGGAGGCTGGGCAGGCTGTGTATGTGGGGTGTTCCCCTCCCTCCCTCACTTAGGTCTCCACATAGTCGCAGAGGTCTGCCCCTCCCTGCACCACATTCTCCTGACTGAGAAGTGTCTCACACATTTAATCCCAGCTCATGATTAATCTCCCTTCTATTTAAACCTAAATCAGCAGAGGCAGGCTGATTCTGGTGAGTTTGGGGTCAAGCTGGTCTACATGGTGAGTTTCAAGCCAGCCAGGAGATACACAGTGAGATTTTGTCTCAAAACAAAGAGACATGTCTCTTGATCTCCATGCTTTTTCGGGAGAAGGAGCAGAAGGGGACCGGGAGGATGAACTGACTTAAGAAGGCCCCAGGCTGTCTTTGAGGACAGCATCTCAGCTTGCCACAGTGACACCTGCATCATCAGCATCAGCTGGTCCAGTGGGCACAGGGTGGCCGTGAGCTGATGTCTGATGCAATGAAATTTGAGAGGAACCTGACATCAGAGCCTCCGTGGGATGAGAGGCCATTCAGCTGTGACTCAGACAGGCCGGTGAGGCTGACTACTCCTCTGTGAGCTTTCCTGAGTCACTTCCTGCTGGAGCCCGAATCATCCCCCCAAAAGATATGCTTGAGTTCCAACCCCCTTACCTCAGGATGTGACCTGATTTGGGCTATGCAACAGTGAAGGAGTTTGAGTGCTCAGTCCAACGTGCCATAGAGACAGAGGCCACAGGATTCGGGGATTAAAGGGGAGCAGACCCCAGAATGACAAGACTTCCAGAAACACAGGGAGGAAGGAGAAAAGTAGGGAACAGGTTCCTGGCAGCAACCTTGGTCTCGGAAATGTGGCTCGATGTCTGTTTTAAGCACCCAGTGGGTGCTGGGGGGCACCAGACTCTCAAGGGTGGATGTGCAGTCATCTGGGAGGATGACTCACTATCTGCCCTGTTAGGAAGGTTAACAGAGTTGACACAGTTCAGTCTTCCTGCAAGGGGGTGGCAGGGTCATCGCTCTGGGTCCCAAAGGGGTCACTAGGATGCTGTTTAACTGAGTGAAAAGGGAGGTGGCGAGGAAGTTGTGGCAACCCCCCCTCCCCTCAAGGAGAAAGGACCTGAAAGGTGCCAGTGGGAGGGGCTCCCCAGGGAGTGGGCGTGGCCTTCCTCAGGGCTGTGAGTTCCTTGCAGTATGTCAGCTTTGCTTTTCACTCTGACCTTCCCAGGTCCCCTGGGCTGTAAGAGGGACCTGGGGAGGTGGGGTTCTGTCTGGGAGTGTGGGGTGCTGAAGCTGGGCTGCCTGCTGCAGATTCCTGGGTTGAGAAGCAGGGAATCTGCCTGAAGGGCTGGGGGGGCAGCGCGTAGACAGACTCTACCTCTCCCTTCCCTTCTTGCCAAGGTTAGCCTCAAACTTGAAGCGATCCTGCCTCAGCCAGCCACAAGACATATCCAGACCACCACCCAGATCAATGCAGGTCACTGTCCAACTTGATTGAAAAACAAAACAAAACAAACCATTTCACGGCCAGAATTCTTTTTATTCCCCTCCCTCTCTCCCTCCCTCCCTCCCTCCCTTTCTCCCTCCCTCCCTTTCTCCCTCCCTCCCTTCCTCCCTCCCTTTCTCTTTCCCTCCCTCCCTTCCTCCCTCTTTCCCTCCCTTCCTTCCTCTCCTCCTGTCTTATCTCTCTCATTCTTTTTCCATTCCCATCAACCATCTCTCCTCATGTACTTTCGTCCCTTTCTCTGGACATGGTTTAAGCTGTGTTTCTCTGATATTTGGTAACTGAACACCTTCATTTCTGATATGGGATTTCCGTTATCCCCTGTGTTGGTTTAATACTGACTGTCAACTCGTCAGGTCCTAGATTCACCTTAGGGACAAATCGATGGGCGTGTCACGAGGGTATTTCCAGGAAGGGTTGACGTGGTTGGGAAGACCCACTCTTTCTGTAGGTGACACCGGACTGGGGTCAAGTACCTCAAATTAAGGAAAAAGTGAGCACCCCCCCCCCCCGCAGTGTAAGCAGCTGCCTGCCATCCGTGTTGCCATGACGACCCTGCCGCGATGGACTCTGCTCTCGAACCCTGAACCAAAGCAACTCCCTCTTTGAGTTGCTGTTTTAGGTATTTTGTCAAAGAGGAAAGCAACAAATACACCCTACCTGCTGTGTAATATGTTTTTCTTGATCAGAATTTTAGAATTTGTTAACATTAGATGGTCTTTGTATTTGTTTTGATTTCTTGAGACACAGGCGTACACCGTAGTCTCAGGCTGTCCGAGAACTCACTATGAAGCCCAGGTTCACCTCAAACTCAAAGCGATCCTCCTGCCTCAGTCTTATGAGTGTGTGGGATTACAGGGATAGACTTAGATGGTCTTTTTAGGAAAAAAAAATCTCTGCGGCCAGGGAGTGTTTGCTCAGCATGTAGTCCTCCCAGGACTCAGGAGGTGGAGGCAGGAGGGTCAGAAGTTCAAGGCCATCCTTGTCTACCCTGGGAGTTTGAGGCCTGGTGAGTCTGGAGTATGTGATACCCTGTGTGTGTCTGTGAGTTGGGAGAGATTGAGAAGAGACACACTGTAGTCATGTGACTCTCTTCAGGGTCACTTCTGTCCCTGCTTTCCACATAAATTAAAATTAAATTTCATCAATCCTATTTAAAATCTTCAGTTAGAGTCCTTCTTATAACGATATTAATTTCTATCAGTTTGTCTCTAAACTTCTATCTGCATCAATACAAAATGAGATTTCTGAGAAGAATGGCCGTTCATTAATATTAATAATGCTTAATTTCTTTCTTTCTTCTATTTATTTTCTTTAAAGACAGAGTGCCACTGTGCAACTCAGGCTGGCCTCAAACTCCAGGTCTTCTAGCTGGCCACCGGATGCTGGGAGGACTACAGGAGCATACTATCACGTCATCCAGCACGTAGCGTCGTCCAGCACGTAGCGTCGTCCAGCACGTAGCGTCGTCCAGCACGTAGCGTCATCCGGCACGCAGCGTCGTCCATTTCGCAGCATCTTCACTTGGGAGCTGAGACTTATACTTTACTTTAAAAGTACTTGTCCCCCACTGCGTTGCTGGGGTGAGGTGGGGTGATGGGGGTAGTCTTTAAAACCAGCAGGTAGCACGTGGCCAGTACAGGGCATCGAGTGTTTTTTAAAAAGAATGAGAGGTAGAAACCTTCTCAAACATATAGTGTTTGTTGATGTATTATTTCATCCTCAAATATTTATTAGTATCATGCACTGACCAGGCAAAGGCAGTTCCATGAAACTCAAGGTAGTATAATGTACCAAACCTTCACCACAACTGTTTAAGGCTGGTATCATCCCTAAAGAAGACATCAAATCTGATTGTGCCTGCTCCTAAAGTCCATCTCTCTCTGGCCTCTGAGGCCTCTGCAGGGGTTTCTTGGGGCACTTACACAAAGGTGGAAGGTTCTAGAAAGGAAGGGTTGATATCCAGGCGTTGCTTCCTCCTCAGTGATGAATCTGGCAGTAAGGAAGTGGGGAGTCAGATGGAGAGTTAGGGGAGCTGCAGTGGCACCTGGGGGCGGGGCCTGTAAAAAACAGGCGATATGCTGAGGGACTAGGTCCTGAAGGGAAGAGGAAGAGAGAGCCCAGGGCTACCAGACTTCTTCAGTGTCTCATAGGAATCTTGTCCCCTGATTCCAGAGTAGGAGAGAATGACAGAGCATGGGGACTGCTGGTCTAGAACTCGTGGGAGTGGAGGGGGGGAGTTGGGGGGACCCAGATGCTGGTCTGGGACTTCTGGCAGTGTGTGTAGGGGGGACCCAGACATCCCTCCTTTTGTTTTCAGTTTCTGGGCATGGAACTGGAGAGGCTGCATATAGATACATATAGATCAAAGGCCTCTCTACAGGCCACACCCAGTTCTTGCTTAGAGCAACAGGCCCTGCCCCTAAGGACCAAGAGAAGTGGGTATCCAGGGTATGGACTAGAGGTGAGGGACAGCATACAAAGCCAGTAAATCCCCGAGGCAATTAGAGAGCAAAGTGGGAAAGCATGTCCTCTTGCTCTTGTCTGTTGCAACCACTGTCCTTGTGCATGCACACACACACCCCACACACACACCACACACACACCACACACACATACCACACACACACATTACACACACACACCACACACACATACACACACACCACACCACACACACACACACACACACACACACCACTCACACACACATCACACACACACATACCACACACACACCATACACACACATCACACACACACACCACACTAAACACACACACCACACTATACACACACCACACACACCACACCACACACACCACACACACACACACACACACCTCACACACACACACACACACACACACACACACACACACACACACACACTTGCTGGGTAATGGCTGTGGGACAGCAGGAATTATCTGCAGCATAAGAGGCAGCCCTGATAGGTGGGGCAACATGGGAGACGGGGTGTGGGGGCTGTTGCTGCTTTGCCTTGGTCTTGGGGATCCCAAAGAAAGAGATAGATGCTTGTAGATCAGGACTGATCTGGAGATGAAGGAATCTGGGGTGTTGGAGGGGGCTACAGAGGGCTTGGTGAGGGAGAGGGCCGGAGCCTGCCGCTGTAGCCCCCTGCCTCTTCTCTCTGTTTCAGGGCCTGTAAATAGGCGGATAACTGGGAGGACTGGACTGACTCAGGACCTGGTAGCCTAGCTCCTGCTTGACCTCGGACCGTTTCTGCCCAGCCTCAGGCTGCCCCACCCAGTGACCAGAAGAGACAGAGGGAGATGAAGGGGTGCAAGTGGACCCAGAAAGATGAACTGGGGTTATGAACAGGTTATGAACGGGTGTGTGTGTGTGTGTGTCGCAGGCTTCGTATAACTTGGTTGGTTCCCTCCAGGATGGGCTTGGCAGTGTTGGGGGGTAGCAGCTCAGAGGAGGGCCTGCGTCAGGAAACTAGATTTCCTGCTCCCCCCACCCCGTATCTCCCCAGTCTGGATCTTGAAGTGTCAAGCTGAGAACTGAGACTTCAGTCTCCTTTCTACTCCCAATTCTTTAGTCATCTGGGAAAAGAAAAGATGACAGCATAGGACCCTTGGGGTCATCATGTCCATGTGGGGTAGGGCTGGTCCCTGAGTCCTCAGTGTTCTGCTCCAGGGCCTGGCTAGGCCTGGCATCTTCCTTGAGGGTGCTGGCTTTTGAGTCATGCCCATTACCCTGACAATAAAGCCAGGCTGCGTGACTCCGGCGGTAGTGGAGCATCCTGCCCACCTGCAGGCACACCCAGATTGCATTTACTGAAATAAACTGCTGGAGAATATAAATCCTGCGCACATGATTAATGGGAGGCAGGGAGGGAGGCTGGCAGCCGGCATGAGGAACAGCCCCTGGGAACAGAGTGACACTCCAGGCACAGAGCCAACACAGATGCGGGGCCTCCGGGAAGGGGATGTAGCAACTGTGCTTCCAACCGCTAGGGTCACTGTGGCGCTACAGGGCCACTGTACAGGGGATCTGGCCCTAAGACTAAAGCCAGCCCCACTCTGGCTCACCATCAAGGATGCAGTGGAGCCCACCCTGAGCTGGGAGCTGGAATAGATCTCCTGCCTATCGGGAGTCCTGGATGCCTGTGTGTGGGAAGGGGCTGTAAAGAGAAGGTCAAGGGTCAAGAGGTAAGGGGGCATGGAGGATCTGGTCAGCTGTTAAGCTCATCAGCAGATCACTTAAGGTCCCTCCAGCCTCAGGCTCCACATCTGTTCAATGGATCTAAGCCCAGACCTCCATCACTGGGCTGTTGAGAGGTTCAACAGTGTCCCCTATGCAAAATCCCTGTGAAGGCGCTGGGCCACACAGGCAACCACCTCAGACAGCAAGTGCCAGGACTGCACTTCTGTAGCACCATATCCAACTTACAAATATTTTAAAAATACCTACATTTTAAGAGCTGGATAAATGGCTGAGTGGGTTAACCACAACTGCTTGGTCCAAGCCCAAGGACCAGGGTTCAATCCCTGAGACCCACAGGGTCGAAGGAAAGAATCGACATCTGCAAGTTGTCCTCTGACCTGCACACACTTGACGTGACATAAGTTCACAGATAAAAAACAGAAACCAACCAACCAAACACAACTAAAATGTAATTATTATTTTTTTTTAAATTCAGGAGCTGTTTGCTCCTGGTGGTTTCCAGATAGAATCTCTACCCAAGATTAAGGGAGTCAGGGGAAGTCCTGGTCTGCAGTGACTATTCTATTTGCAGGCTCTGACCTCCAGCTCGGGGGTCCCAGGCCTAAGCGTTATGGGAACAGTTGCTCCATGGAATCCTGGGATCGGCGGAGGCTCTGCAGCTGTGGCCATGACCAGAGCAAACCAAATCAAACCAGACCCTTGACGGTCTCGGTGCCTGCACTGAGGCTGAGACCTCTGAGGCTTCCACAGCTGAGCAGGCTACAGTGTGGCGAAGCCTGGCTGCGGGTAGGAGAACACTAGGTAGGAGAAGGAAAGGGTCGCCCTGAGGGGCGCAGGGACCCTGGGTTGCTCAGAGACTTTGATCCTAGGACCACAGACCTTCCTCATGTAGGCGGTCGTGCGGGGAATTTGTAGGCGCGGGACGCCTCCTGGTGGCTGTTTGTGAAAGCTGCAGACCTATCTCGCGCCTTAAGGTACAATTGCCAAAGGACCCAGGACAAACCCAAAGGGTTAGAGCAGGAGAGCTATGGGGTGCGTCTCAGAAGCCCTTCCTTCAGTTCCACCTCCCTTCAGGAGACTCCTTCAGACCTACGCAGCAGAAGGGGGCATCTTCTCTGTTTTGAGATCCGGGACTGCTTTTCTGAGCCCCAGTACCCCAACGCTGGACCTCCAATCCCCAAATCACCCTCTTCTGGGTCAAGTGTAGCTCTGCCAGAGCCAGTTTCCTGAGTTGTAGGACACATTTTCTGGTTTTCCTCTGTCTCGGGGAGTATTGAGGCTAACAATTATATGCCACCACATTCAGCTTCTGAGGAGTTGGGGATGGAAACCTCTAGGGCTTTGAGCGTGCTGGCAACCACTCTGTCCATTGAGATGCATCCCCAATCCTGGCACGGTGCCTAGTTCAACAAGTCTTAAGGGCTGTGAGTCTGTGACGTCAGAGGACTGCGCCAAATAGGTTGCACCCAGGAACCTGGGATATATGCTGGGCTGGGGTATCAGGCAGTGTGGATCAATGGTGGTAGCTGGCCCCTAGGTCTTCACTCCATCCTAGATCTAGGATAAG
Source organism: Tokudaia tokunoshimensis (assembly GCA_036184795.1). Lineage (NCBI taxonomy): Eukaryota > Metazoa > Chordata > Mammalia > Rodentia > Muridae > Tokudaia > Tokudaia tokunoshimensis. The sequence goes on along the minus strand of BTHU01000016.1, from coordinate 88,781,224 downwards.
CGCCACCTCCCTCCTCCCCCCACCCCCCGCACTCCACCCTTCCTCACCCCCACCCCCGCACCCCACCCTGGCCTTTTTAGTTCTGCCTGACCATCCGTGCTCTGTAGGCTCACAGCTTTGGCTCTCCTGCACGAATGTGCCCTGGTAAGCGTGGAGAACAGACTGAGGGCGTCAAAGCAAAGGGCTGGGATTCTGGGTGACCTCTGTGACCTCGTAAGGCATTTACTTATACTGCTTACATCACCAAGCTTCATAGCAGGCCCATTTTACAGACCGGCATACTGAGGCTCAGAGAGATAGATGGATGCTTTCCCAAGTCTGAAGGGGAACCACTGGGAGACCCCACTGAGGAGGGAAATGATACTTGTTCAGACTTGCTCTGGGGCTCACGTTGGTCACACAGACACTGTGGGATCTGGGGGGAAATAAAATTAGCATTCACTTATGAAATTTATTGAAGCTGCCTGTTCTAGGGGACTGAAGAAGGCCCAGCAAGGCTGTCACACACCCTGCTTGAGTCACAGCACAGGGGATGGAAGGAACACCAGTGGGGAGGGCAGGCGCAGGGGAGGCTGCACCGCAGAGAGAGGGCATTTCCCCCTGGGCTTCTCGGGAGTCCAGCGCTTCCCTTTTGTTCTGATAGCCGCTGTCTGTGCCCCACTGACTTCAAACCTTGCTCCCTGCCTGGGTCCATCTCCTCCCTGAGAGACAGTCCCCAAGCCAGCTCTGCTCCTCAGTGTCTACTGAGGAGGGACCACAGGAGGCACTGGCTCATGGGAACAGGGCTCCCTCCCCTCCAGTCCTGCAGCCAAGGCCACTTCTGTTAGGACTGCCAGGCACACCCCGTGTCCTTTCAGAACTAAGTAGAGGGACATCAAAGGACCAGCCACGATGCTCCTGCCTCCCGGTGGTGATCTCCAGAGGTCTAGGGCTTCAGTGGCCACCAGGAGACTAGATGCCCCTGTGGCCAGGTCTCTCCTCCTGCCCCTTCATACCCTGTAGGAACCCAGTCTCCTCCCCTGGGGCTGTCTGCTCCCCAAGTCCTATCTGTATACCCTCCCTCCTCTCTCTGCTACCTCTCTGCCTGGGGTTCTGTCTCCTTGTCTTTCTGACACTGTCCTTCTGTCACCAGCACCTCCCCCAGGTCCCTTGGGACCCTCCCCCATCCCATGACTCTCTCAGGTTTCCCAGGTTTCCTTCTCAGAGCTATCCCCTGTTTTGCAGAGGCGGGAGTGTGTCCCCACCAACCCCCGGCCAGGCCTAATATCTTAATGCAAGGCCATTACTCACCCAGAGCGTCCAGGCAGGGCAGGCCTCTCCCCTCCTCGTTTGTCATCCAAAGTGAAGCCTCTGTGCTGTTCCTCTGGGACCAGATTAAGGGACTGACAGGCGAGATGAGCAAATTTAGTTGCAGCACACCCCCACCCCCTCACTCCTCCGGCCTCAGCCTCCCATGCTCTGGGACCCCAGTCTGTGGCGCCAGCTTTCGATAAAAGGGGGGGGGGGACAGATATAGCTCTGTTTCTGTTCCTCCAGTGCCTAACCAGGGGTGAGGCACACAGGCCTGTGCTTCTGAGGAGGAGAGGAGACAAGAAGCCAGGTCTTCAGTGGTCTGGACTTCAGTGGCTTGGTGAGAGTCTAAGATAAGAACGTGACTAATGCGGACGGGGTCCTTAGAGCCCGCCAGCCCTGTCTGAAGCCTGGAATCCATTCCTACAATCTTTACAGAGCTGTATGAAGGGTTTTGTTACTATGCCCTCTTTACACAGGCTCAGAGAGGCTGTGTGACTTGGCTAGGATCACACAGCGAAGTCTACCTATCAGGTTTAGTGCTTGGTACCTTTGTCAGTTTCAGAGGGCCTAGGATGCCACCCCTTTACCCAGCTCTAGAACCTTCCCAGTGACTTCACCCCACCATAGTCCTGCCCCACGTTTCTCTTGCTTCCTGAGGAGAGGGTGGTGTCTATCCCATTGGCCAGAACCAGTCACGGAAGCAGAGTGTGAGGTTCCCTAACCTGACCTGTCTTACCTTCCTGCTGCATCTGAGGGTTCACATCCTCACACGCGCTGTCCAGTGCAACTACGCATCCTTCTCATCCCACTGCTTAGAACCTGCTGCCTGGACCCGGGGAGTCAGAGCCCAGAGCTCAGCGCTGAAAGCCAAGGTTGCCGCCACGTGAGGAGTGGGGGAAAAGCCAGGAAGTCCACCTGGAGCCTTTCTGTTGCTGTCTGGACACCCACTCTTTCCATCTTCCCCATCATCAGCCTAGTTCCCATAGTAACCACCTGTTTGCTGTCTCCTAGCAACTAAATGGTCCATAGAGGGGGGAGGCAGAGCAGCAGAGTGACTGACATTTAAGGTCAGAGCATTTGAGTTCAAATCCAGGCCAGGATGGATTGTAGCTGTTGAGGTCTTTGGCCAGTCACTTCCCCTCCCTGTCTGCTTCCCCATCTGTGAAATGGGGAGGCTATTGCTCAAGGATCAATCATTTAGCTAAGAATCTGAAATGGTAAGGGGCCACCCAAAGGTGGGGACTGAACGAAAGAGGACCAGCTGGTAAGAAATGGAAGGAGCCGAAGTGTCCGGTCCAGGCAGGAGCCCCTGAGGGCTGGAGCATCTTCAATGGAGCCACCTCAGTTTGTCCCATCCACTCGGGCTCTCTGCCCCTTTAGCTCATTCAGTTGTGTGCGGCAGCCATGACCATCCTCAGGCAGAGGCAATTACCCCACCCCAACGTTTAGGGATGAATTCTCAGAAGTTGTCGGGGAGTGGGGAGTATTGGGGAGGGAAAGATAACACACTTCCGGATTGGGAAATTAGCCGCGCTTTTTGGCTTCTCTGCCCTTGTGGGGAGGAGGGGGAATGATGTCAACTAGAATGGCCCCTGCGAGCTGTGTGTATAGTCCAGCAATGGGTGCTCTGGCGGGGCGCAGTTAGGCGAGGGGGCGTGTCTCCAGCCCTGGTTCTCAGCCAGCCCCTGGGGGCCCCTGGCCCCAGGGGGAAGGGAAGGTTGAGTGGGACATTGACCTACATTCACACATCGCTGCGTCTCCCGCACCAGCTAAGGTGAGCCCCTGAGCGGCCCTCCAGTCTGAGCCTTCCCCCACCTTGCCCAGCCCCCCCTCCCAGGGGCCAGGCCCGAGGTCGCAGCGGCAGCTCGGGCCGCCTGATTCAATTAACTAATTCCCGACAAGACAGATGTGCAATTCTGCGTCGCCTGCCATTAGGTGGAGATGAAGCACCCAGCGGGAGCAGGGGAGGGGAGGGGGGGGAAGAGAGCGGCGGGGGCGTGGCAGTGACGTCATGGCCCAACGGCTGACGTCACGGGCGCCCGGCTCCGTGTCCCACAGCGACCTAGTAGACCCACATGCATCACTCTATAGTGAGCTAGTGCCTGCACAAGCCTCAGGGCCTCTGGAATCTACAATGGGTCCATGATTGGGCCCAACTGGACCGACACCTAAGGGTGTCTCCACTCTTCACCACCCTGAGCCATTGAATTTGCTGCAGTCCCCACTCAACCCACACTACCACCCACCCCAATATCTCTTACTTAGGGTAGTGTTTTCTGTGGGTACGTGCCGGTTACCCGAGGGTGAGGCTCGTGTGTGTGTGTGTGTGTGTGTGTGTGTGTGTGTGTGTGTACATCGAGGCATGCACACACGTGTGCACACGGGCCTATACCTGTAAAAGGGGGGCGTACACAAGTATGCCAAGGCGTCTGCCCAGCCACATGCGAGCCTTGAGTCTTACTGGGCTAGAGCTCTTGGAGGCACTTAGCTTTGCAAAAGCCTTCAGGAGGAAACCCCACTTTCCTCTAAAGAGCATTAGAGCCCAGGTTGGGGAAGGGGCAGGAGAGGGGGAAGGGAACCTTGTCAAGGACACCAGCAAGGAAAGGGAGAAAAAAAATGAAGTTGAAGAAATAAAATCAAAAGGCTTTTAAGGCTGCTCTCCCCAAGCAGTTGATGTCTTGGCTGCGATTGCCGGCAATGAAATATTGTGCTCTCTGATCGCTTAATGCACAGAGCCCAGCAGCCCCCTCCCCATGCTTGTGGCAGCGTCTCCCCTCCCCCTTTGCAGCCCCCTCCTCCTCCCCCGTAGCAACGCAGCCGCCTTGCTCTTATAAGGGTCCAGGGCTTGAGATAGAGTGCAGTTTAGGACCAGGCCTGGAAAGACACAGCTCGTTAGAGATGCTGCCCATGGCCTGAACAGGCTCAGCTCCAGGCTAAGGCCAGACTCTAAGGCCCTCTCCCTGCAGTATGCTGGTTTGAGGGATTTTATTATTTTATTTTATTTTATTTTATTTTTTTTGAGACGCGAGGCCACACCTTCAACCAGAAAAAGGAGATCGGGACCCCTTGGTAGCGCACAGGGCATCCCTACCTACAGAGCCCTTAGAGCATGGGGACTCAGGGTTGAGACCCTTGGGCACTGTTGAGTAGGTGGGTGACAGGGTGGGTGAATGGCTGAAGGGTGTCTGGCCTGATTCTCCATCTATAGTCACAATGGAGCCTGGCAATAGTTGGAAGACCTGGCTTAAAGCCTCAACTCTTCCTCTCAACACCGGGCCCGGCTGTATGACCTTGAGCAAACACAGTGCCTCTCGCCTAGGTTCCACATGAGGAAGGATGGGGGAAAATAATAGAAATGGCCTCATAGGGTTATGGAGGATTAAAAGAGGAAAATATATGCAAAGTGCTTAGCACAGGAGGGGCCGGTAAGTGGGGGTAATTATCTCTGTAATCTCCCCGATAGCTCCACCTCCCCTTGCTGCACTATGAGGCTTCGGGCTGGAGCAGGCAGAGAGGTGGGGGAGTGCCGGGCAGCCCCTTCTCTTCCACCCTCCTCAGCTCTCCCACCCCACCCTACCCTCAGGCAACTGTTCACCCTGTGAGCCTTTCTGTCAGGGCCGCCAAATTGGCCAAATCTCCGTAATGCTAAAAAATTGGTCCATTAGCTGGCAGGGAACATTGACAGCCGTGAGTATGACTGCCGTAGCATCCAGGGGTGGAGGGTAAGGGTGGTGGGGGTACCAGGGCTTCTTCAGGGAAGCCAGCCAGGTGTGCATATGGGTGTGTGTGTGTGTGAACATATGTACCGTGAGTGTGTGTGTGTGTGTGTGTGTGTGTGTACCCCTGCCACAGTATGCCTACATGCTGCTGAGAGCTTTCATTATATTGCTATGTATAAATCCTATAGTTCCCTGAGAGGTTGGCCCTGTTGGGATTCCCATGTAAGTGATAAGGATACTGATGTTCAGAGACAAGGAGATCTCCAGTTCAGCAAGTGTTGGCAGAGGACCCCTTTCCTAGTCTCAGATTCTACTGATTTCCAAGAGATGCTACTGTAGATTTCAGTGTCCCCCAAATGCACCCTGAGCGGTTTCCCTAAGTCTTTACGTCACTCTGAAGCCTGTCTCCTAGCCCTGTCCCTCCTGGGGACACTTTCTAGACACAGCACCCACACTGGGCCATTGCCTGGCCTCCATCCATGGTTCTTCTCTATCTTTCTTGACGGTATCCTCCTCTGGATCTCAGCCAATCAAGGGAGATCTTATTGCTCCCACTTTCAGATGAACACAACAAGCCTTACAGAGGCCAAGTAGCCTATTCACAGCTAATAAACGGTGGTGCTGGGATTTCAACTAGAACATTCTCATCTGGAGCCCAAGATGTCAGTCAGTTTTCTCCAGTGATGGAGAGCTCTCTTGACTGGGGATTACAACTCACCTGGGGTGGGGGGTGGGTGAGCTTTACTCCTAAGGTTTCCACTCATTCATTCCATCCATGTGATACACTGGAAACACAAAGACAATTGAGACCCTTCCTTGCCTACAGCCCAAGCTGCTGCACACGACAGAGGTGTCCCCTGCCCTACATAGAGACCTAGGGAGTGCCCAGTCTCTTCTCTCCACTCCTGGATCACTTACCTCTAAGGTCATAGAGCTACTGTGATGGACAGGAGGATGCACAGGCCGTCATCCTTGCCTTTGAGAGGGGCGTGCCTGCTGATGGGCCTCAGGACCCTTGATCCCTCCTCTACCATCCCTCAAGTATCCCAATCATTCCCACCCCAGTACTTCCAAAAAACAAAGAAAACCCCAATAACAAAAAACCCACAAACCATACTACTAAGGATGTGATTAGATGCTGCTCTCATGAGCCTCCCTGAGTGACTAGGTCAATGGAATCCAGGGACAGATGCGGCTGAGGAGAGAAGGCTTGCAGGTTGGGAGAAAGGAGTTTTCTCCTGGCCAATATCTATTCTGTATCCTTGGCTTGCCTGACTGGGCTGTTGGTACCCTCTGACCTCACTGACAGCGCCTCTTCCCACCTGACAGGTTGAGACCACTGATGATCTTCCTGGAGAGTGATCAGATGTGAGAGCGGATCCTTACTGATAGGACACGAATGGGTTTGCCTTGTTCTCTGCTCTCTACCATGTGGGGATGGAGCAGAAACAGTGCCATCTACAAACAGGAACAGGTTCTCACCAGAACCTGACCATGCCAGGTCCCTGACCCATGCCTACTCCCAGCCTCCCAAACTCAGGAATCCCAGGCCCACCACATTTGTTAGAATTCCAACTCAACTCGGTTCTTCCTCAGTGTGGCCACCACTGGTGATTGGTGCCTCCTTGAACTGGTCATGGCTCACAAAATGAGGGACTTGGGGCTGTCTGGATTCCATTGTACTGGAGACAAAACTGGATGGAATTCAAAACTGGGGAAATGACTCAATTGTTGAACTGTATGCTGGGTAAACACGAGGACTCCAGTCCAGTTCTCTAGGACCTGTGTTCAAAACAAAGACAAACAGGCACAGCGCTGTGCATGCTTGTAAATATCCCAGCTCTGCAGAGGGGAGAGAGAGAGAGAGAGAGAGAGAGAGAGAGAGAGAGAGAGAGAGAGAGGAGAGGAGGAGAGGGAGGGGAGAGAGAGAGGAGGAGGGAGGGGGAGAGAGAGAGGAGGAGAGGGAGGGAGGGGGAGAGAGAGAGGAGAGGAAGAGAGGGAGGGGGAGAGAGAGAGGAGGGGTGGGGGTGGGGGAGGGGAGGGGGAGGAGAAGGGAGGGAGAGAGAGAAGAGAGGAGAGAGAGAGGAGAGAGAGAGAAGAGGAGGAGAGAGAGGGAGAGAGAGAGGAGAGAGAGAGATGAGAGAGAGAGAGGAGAGAGAGAGGAGAGAGAGAGGAGAGAGAGGAGAGGGAGGGAGAGAGAGGAGAGAGAGGAGTGAGAGAGAGGAGAGAGAGAGAGGAGAGAGAGAGGAGAGGAGAGAGAGAGAGAAAGAGAGAGAGAGAGAAAGAGAGAGAGAGGAGAGAGAGGAGAGAGAGAGAGAATTTGTCTCAAAAAAAAAGTTGCAGGGTCAAGAGAGGTGCCGAGGGCCTGGGTTCCGTTCCCCACAGCCACAAGGTGGCTCATAACCATCCATAACCCTAGTTCCAGGGAATCTGATGCATTCCTCTAACCTCCACTGGCACCAAGGAAGCCCATTGTGCATATACATACATGCTTGTAAAGACTCCCATACATAGAAAAGAAGTAAGTACATATAACAAAACATCAGAAAACGAGCAGTTGGGGAAGACACATGACTCCAGCCTCTGACTTCTGCCTGAGTACTTTTCTAACTCACCTCCAAAACAAACAAAACTCTGGTGTTCAGCAGACATGTTTCTTTAAAGTTACTTTAATTGTATGTGTGTGAATGTTTTGTCTGAATGTATGTGAGCCACATGCTTGCCTGGTACCTGCAGAGATCGGAAGAGGATATTGGATGGTTGGGAGCCACCACGAAAAGGCTGAGAATTGAACCCAGGTCCTCTGGAAGAGCAACAAGTGCTCTTAACCCCTGAGCCGACTCTCCACTCCCCTAGCTTGAGTCTCAGTGTCTTTTCTTGGAGCTACTCCCCCCTGTAGCTCTGGTGAAACACAGTCAGGGGAGGGCTAGGAGCAAGGCTGTTAAGCACTTATCAGAGTGACAAGAGGCTGTCTGCTGAGGAAACTGAACTAAGGACTGGGCACACCTCCATCCCTGCTGCTTCCTAAGTAGTCCTAATGGATGCTCCTAGCCTCTCTTTTCCTTTCCCTTTGCCCTGGCCCAGGCCTCTGGACTGACAGTGGTGGTATGTAGCAGTTATGACTTCAAACTCTGGGGTCAAGCAGTTCGGATTCAAATCCTGCCTTGGTGGCTTTAGGTAAGCTCCTTGGTTACAAGGTTTGAGAAATTAGACCATGGAGGTCTTATTGTGAGGATTCTTCAATGAGATTAGATAGTGCTGGGTACCAGGTGGGCCCTGATGGTGACGGTGGCATTGCCAGCACTGGTGATGGGATAGTGATGGCATGATGTTGATGCCCATGGTAGAGGTGATGAATTCTACAAAGACAAGGATAATAGATGAGATGATGGTGGTACTGATGGTGGTGATGATGGTGATACTGATGGTGGTGCTGATGGAGGTGGAGAAGGGAGTGAAGATACAGATGGAGTGATGCTCTCCAGACCACGTTGAGAGAAGAGAATCGACAGATAGGTAGTGGAGTGGAGCAGGACGAGAAACACAGAGATGTGATTCAGTTGCCCTTGGGTCTGCCTCCTCCACCGCTGAGACCTATGTGCTATTAACCCACCATCTCCATCCATCCCAGGAAAAGGCAGGGGACCTTCTGCTTTCTAGCCCGACTCTGGCTGGGTAAAGTCTAGGCTTGTCTGGTTATAGCCAGTGCAAGTCCTGACTGTTCTGCTCCAAGGGGTCTGTCAGCAGATAACTGTAGAGTCTAGAGTGACAAGCATGGATCGATGCCTGGTGGCAGGTATGGTCACGCATCTCAAGGCTGTGTCCTTTCCCACAGGGCTCCAAGGAGGCCTATGGAACTCTAGGAGGGGATAGGTTTGGGGCTGGATGGGTAGGCATGTTGATCTGATGCCTTTGGGTTTAGGGTCTGTCCAGTTCAAATCCTGTCCTACTAGGGATTGAGACGCCAGGGGTTCCTGGCTCTCTTCCTCTCTCCTGTGATAATGGTGGCATCTTCACAGGAACAGTTGTTTTTGTAAGTTGAACAGCCAGCAAAACACCTGCACGGAGGAGACTCCCAGGGTTGGTGCTGACTTCATTATCATGGCCTTTGTTGGCCCCACAGGCCTTGATCTGGACCACACTCAGGATGCTCATGGGCTAGACCGGGGGTCAGACAGGGGCCTCCTGGCAGCATAGCTGGGCTCAGTACTTCACCCTCTGACTCCAGCATGTGCCAGGCGCCTAGTTCTCTATCGTCTCCACCTCCTGGCTCCCCCCTGTGCCCTCTCCACAGCCCGGCAAGGGCTCTGACGTGTGAAATAAAAAGGCATTTTAATTACCTCTCAGCAAAACAGCAATTAGAGAGAATCACAGCACAACAGCATCCCCCCCCTCCGCTCCCCGCACCAGGCCCGCCCTTCTCTCTAGTTCCCATCCAGCGCTGAGGCTAGATGTCATGGGAAGTCCTCCAGTCCAACTAAAACACCTCTGTTCCCTGCACCCTAAGAGGGAATCGGTGCTAGGGGTTAGGACTAAAGAGTGCAAGAGGCTGCATAGGAAAAGCCACCAAAGCCAAGGGCAGAGGGCTTTGCACCTACATCTTAGAGACTGTGAGTACCCAACTCATCGAGGTCCAGGTGGGTACCACGGTCTGTATGTGTGTTCCTGACGCCCTGGTACCAACTGCTGCCTTTGCGCTGTGACCAGCACATGAACATACTGTGTGCTAGCAGCCTGTCAGTTACCTGGGTCAGCATAACCTCAGGAAGACAACACTGCACCGGGCAGGCAGCACACTTCTCTCAACAGGCTTTTAAAATAATTGCCTGTAACCCTGAGCTGTGGCTCTCTGCCCACTGGCCAGTCCCACCCCAGGGTTCTGCTGCAGGGGTCACATCTCTGTCCATCTGCACAGTCTGGGGCTCCTATGCTACATTTGCAGGGAGGTGGGGTCGACTGGTATGGGGGGGTGTCCCTATGGGTGGCTCGAGGCTGGGGGGTGGCGGGTGGTGGGTGGCTGATTGAAGTGGTAATTGCAGGCAGCGGGCCCTAGCTAATGCATGTTATGATTAAGCCCATTACTGAGGGAGGCAGTTCAAGCGTGGGGGCGGGGGTGGGGGGGGCGGGAAGTGGGGGAGGTGACCATGGGGGTGACTGACAGCTTTTCTCATGGGGGAGGAAGCAGGTGGCCATTGCTTCCTCTGCTTCTCACTTCTCTCCCCAGAACTGCTTTGCAGAGAGGAGAGGGTAGCAAGAGAGGCATGCCTCCCTGACACGTCTCTCCTCCACCTAGGGCTTTAGGCCCCACTCAGGTGTCTAGAGGCCAGCATGCATGAGCAGCAATTCCTGGCCATCAGTCTCGGGGTTCTTGATGCTGGAAGGCCTCTCAGCCTCAGCGCTGGGGGCATTGCCATTGGGTTGCGGGGTCAGACTGGCAGTAGTTGGGTGGGCATCAGGGACCGGTCCCATTCGCCTCGTTGGGTATTACAGATGCCAGTCCTGTAGCCACGTGACAAATGGCTTTGGAAGGGGAGGAGCAGCTTGCTGACCTGTCATGTGAGCATGGAATCCGACCTGCTTGTCTATGGAGACTGTATTTTAGGATTTTCATTGAACAGAGTAGTTACATGATTTTCCCAAGAACATACAGCAAGGCCTAGATCAGACCCTGGGTAACTCTTGCGTCTTGGCCAGGCTGTGTATAAGCTGAGTGGTCTTGTGGAATTCGTGCTATCTTGGTTATAGTCTCTGTAAAATAGGGGGACTCGTGGTGATCACTCTGAGGACTGAAGGAGATAACGTAGCCTTAGAGTTGAGAGCCTGTCTTAGTTAGGCTTCTGCTACTGTGATAAAGACCATGACCGAAAGCAACTTGGGGAAGAAAGGGCTTGTTTCAGCTCACAGTCCTTCATGATGGCACATCAGGGCAGGAACGCAAGGCAGGAACCTGGAAGCAAGAACTGTAGCAGAGACCATGGAGGAAAGCTGCTTATTGGCTTGCTTCCAATGGCTTGCTCACTCTGCTTCCTTATTCAACCCAGGACCACCCTGCCCAGGGGTGGCACTGCCCACAATGGGCTGGGCCCTTCCATGTCATCCATTAATCAAGAAAATGTCCCACAGACTTCAATCTGAGGGAAGCATTTTCTCAATTGAAGTTCTCTCTTCCCAGAAGACCCCAGTGTGTTCCAAGTTGACAAACGAACAAAACCCAAACAACTAACCAGGTCAGACCAATGCTGGATGCTCACATCTTAGCATTGGCTTTGACCCTTGACTCATCCTTGTGGCAGGATTCGATGGGGCCATCAAAACTCTAGATCTCTAGAGTCCTGTAATTCAATCACATGTCTGAATACTACTGTGAAAAGGTTTTAAAGACTCAGTGAGGATTCTAATGAGTTGACCTCAAAATGGGGGATGTGGTTAAGATGAACAGACCTAGCACATGAGCCCCCTCCTTTTTTTAAAAAAAGATTTATTTATTATATGTAAGCACACTGTAGCTGTCTTCAGACACTCCAGAAGAGGGCATCAGATCTCATTACAGATGGTTGTGAGCTACCATGCGGTTGCTGGGAATTGAACTCAGGACCTCTGGAAGAGCAGTCAGTGCTCTTAACCGTGGAGTCAACTCTCTAGCCCCACATATGAACCCTTTAGAGCGGAATATTCTCTTGGTTGTTCAAGGTGATCCAGTGTGACGCAGGTTCCCCATTGTTGGCTTCAGAGATGGGGATGCTGATAAGGAATGCAGGTGACTCTAGGAGCTAAAAGCACCCCTTGGTAGACAGCAAACCCAAGGCAGAAACCTGAAGGATCTAGATACCAGGGACAGAATTCTGCCCCACCAGTGAGCATGGCAAAAGACCCTGAGCCTCAGGGGAGAGTGACAGCAGTGGTTGACACCTTGACCTAAGTCTAGTGGGACACTGAGCACAAAAAATATAGTCGGCCACACCTGGGCCAGGAACAAAGAGACTGTGAGGGAGTCCAGCTGTGTTCTAATGGCTGTTTTGGGTAGCTTTGTTAGACAGCAACAGCAAATGAAAACCTCCATCGGCAAGAGTGGCAGAGGCCCTGGGATATCTTTTCAGGAGGGGCTTTGGAACCAAGCTGATGGTAGACCCAGATGTGACTGGTTTTCTAAGCCGTTGGACACACACCTACCTAGCTGCTGGCTAACTCTGTGAGGCCAGAGTGCCTGCTTCAGGGACCAGAAGTGGAGGAAGGCTGGGCAGAAACTTATCACCCTGACTCTATCTATGCTCAGAGGCCACCCTGGAAGTGGGGTGGCCTGGAATCCTGCCTCTTGTTTACAGAGGATGCTGTGAGCAAGATACCCTTGCCAAGCCCTGTTCTAGCTACATCTGGATGGGTGGGTGCAGAGCACAGAGGTAATACCGTGGGCATGCATGGTATTACACAGGTGCCCCCTTGGGCCATTTTATCAAGTCTCTGCCCCCCCCCCCACAGACATTCTAGAAGGCCCGACCCAGGGCCAGAGCCAGGCACACCCACCTGAGACTCCTTGTCCCCTCCCCTCTGCAGGCTCTCTTTCCTAAAAGGAACAATCAGGGGCTCAGCTTTAATTATCTAACAATCCCCTTCAGCTCCAATCACTTGAAATGATGATGAAGTGCTGGGGGAGGGGACTTGGAGACCCTTTGAGCCAAGGAAGATTCCATTTGGATCCCTTTGGCTTCTTCTGTCTTGCAGTAATGGGCAGTGGCTATGGTGACCCTGACAGGAAAGGGGTGCCAAGGTTGTGAGGTCCTATGCCACACAGTCCCTGATCCCCTGCCTTGTTCCTTTCTGCAGCAAGAGCTGAGCTGGCTTTCCATCAAAATGGTTAGCCCCAGAGGCCCACCTGTCAGAACTGCGGCTTCCAAACTCCTCTTCCCAATGCCATATCCTTTCTCCCTCTGGTTGATACTGCCTTGTCTGTTCTCTTGGCCCGGGCCCAGGACCAGAGCCAGGCCTAGCCCCCTGAGATTGACCCTATGCCTTGTGCCCAAGTCTCACTAGACAGGATGGATGGTGCTTCCAACAGACCAAGGAAGGGAGGCCGCCACTGGGAACAGAGCAAGCCACAAGAGATTGTCAGGTAGGGACAAATCTAGTACAAGATGTACCCAGAGCAATAGATGAAAGACAGCTGGGCCACTCCAGACAGGATGATCCAGGAAAGGCCTTTGGAGGCAGGATGTCTGGACAGGAGGCCAAGGTCCTAGCTGCAAGATCTCAGAGGTTTCTGGATAAAGCCAGCCCCTAGCACCTGCCCTCCGTATGATCAACACTTGCAACTTAGGTCTGGATCTGGGGTTAGAGCCGGACAGCCAGCTTCAAGATGCCCTTGCCTTGGTTTCTGGGCACAGATGTGGAGCTGCTCCAAAAGTAGAGTGGGCTTGAGGAAGAACACTCAGTCGCCATGATCAAGGACGTGGGTCAGACCCAGGGGGCCTCAGAAGCCAGGGGCTCACATGGGGTGTGGGTGGGGCTTCAGAGAATGGGAAGGAGACTCTTCAGGTTGGTTCCCTACACATGTACATGGCTTAAATGATTTAAATTATTTGAAACAAAAAAGATAATTAGACATTTATTAACATAAAACATTGTTCTAGGAGCCGGGGAGATGGCTTAGCTGGTGTCCGATATGCAAGCAGGAGGACCCAAGTTCAATCCCTAGAGGCTGGGTGTGGTGGAAACTCTGTAATCTTGATGCTGCTTCAGTAAGTGCAGGTAGATTACACTTAGTAAGTCTCTGTACTGGACTCTGTGCAAGAACGGTATCGTGGGGACTCAGGGAGGGCATGCCTCAAACCCATAGGACATAGCACTTGTCCAGACTGGAGGACTGAAGAGGCCACTGGGGAGTGCCTCCCAAAAGCCAGAAAGATGACTGGCAATTGCCCAAGAGGTGACAGAGGAAGGATCCTCCTGTCGGTAAGTGCAAAGGTCCTGAGGCATAGGAGAGCCAGCTGTGTTCTGGAAATGACACTTGATCAGAGTTACATAGGGAAGAAAGAGAGCATGTGGGGAGACTCGACTGGAAAGGGCAGAGAAGGACATAAAAGTCGTCACTTCCAGGCCGGGGAGTAACAGCTCAGCTGGGTAGAGGCTTGCTGTGCAGGCACGAGGACCAGAGTTTGATTCTCAGAACCCATGTTTAAAAAAAAAAAAAAGTTGAGTTCTCATACTAGGAAGCTGGGGGCGGGGCGGAGCACAGGAAGTTCCCTGGCTTCATCTAGTCTACTGGCGAGCTCCAGGCCAAGGAGACCTTGTCTCAAAAGACAAGGTGGGTGGTACCTGAGGAAGGACACCTGTTGTTAGTTTCTGGTCTCTACACATACACATGAACACACTAGCACACACAAGCACATAGACAGACAGACAGACACACACACACACACACACACACTCACGCACACAGGGGTGGGGGTGGGGGAGGCCACTGTCTTAAGGGCTACATTAAATCAACTAAGCTTAGTCATCACCGGGGGTGACTCAGGGTTCTGGAGACTGGAGGCAAGGCAACTAGATCAGAGGATACACAGTGAAGAGTCAGGGCTTCACATAGGAGCTCAACTAGAGGCCTAAAAGAGATTGGGTGGAGATTCCAGACTTCTTTAGTCTCTGTCACCCCAGCCACCAGGGAGTGACATTTTATTTTGAAAATTAAAAGGCCTTTTCATGCCAGACATGGTGGTATACCCTTTAATCCCAGCACTTGAAAGGAAGGGGCAGGTGGATCTCTGAGTTTGAAGCCAGCCTAGTCTGCAGAGTGAGTTCCATGCCAGCTAGGGCCACACTGAGAAACCCTGTCTCGGAAAAGGGGGGTGCATTTCATAGCCCGGCATGCTTATCTACTCTGTGATCGCAGCTGCTTAGAAGGTTGCAGTACTAGGATCACCTGAGCCCAGGAGTTCCAGACCAGTTGGGACAACATAGTAAGACCCTATTGCAATAACTAACTAACTAACTAACTAACAAATAAATAAATAAAAAACAATTTAAAAATCCAGGTTGATCTGTGAATTATTGGATGGGCTGAATCCTGGGAGACCAGATGAGCAGACAGTGAGGACCAGGACTTTGAAAGGTGACAAACCAGCCAGGACAAAGCAAATGGGTGGCAGGTTCTAGCTGCTCCCAGACCTCACTATGGGCCACCTCAGGACTGATAGGCACACTTAACTCAATCAATGACAGCAACAACATTAGTAAAGGTATATGGTAAGGCTGGTGGGTGGGGGGTACACATACCTGTGGCGCCCATGGCCCCCGACACCTGCTGTGGGCATTCATTTTCTCAAGGAGAGCCGTAGGCAGACATGTGCAGCCATCTCTAAGAGCCAACCTTTCTCTCCCCCACCCCTCCCTGCCACACCAGCCACCAGGGAGAGTCATTTCATTTCTCAAATTAAAAATCCATTTTGTGCTGTGAATAATGGATGGATGAGCCCAGGGAGGCCAGGCGGAGGGCAGGAAACTGGTTGTGAACTAGAGACAACTCACAACTGCTAGGAGACCAGGGCCCTGGCTGGATGGGAGAGAGGCTGTGGTGTATCCCAGAGCTGGCACATTGCGGGGGCTAGGGTCCTACCCCACATGGTACAGGGCTGAGCTGGCACTGACCATAGCTAGGTCTTGGATTGGCTGCTCTGACTTTAGGATATAGTCCTCGTTTAGGGTAAGATACACAACACCTTGTTGAACACCTCAATAGCGTGAATCCTTGTGAACGCTGCTGTCCCAAAGCTGTACCGGCTACAGGTGCTCCTTCCCTAGAACACAGACCCAATGACACTCCATCAGCAGAATAGCTAGGATATGACTTTGGCTCGTGTGGAGGCAAAAAGCTGCTTCTCCTACCTCCTTGTGCCTTCTCTGGCTGCCACCTATCTGCCTTCTTTCCCCAAACAGGGCTTCTACAACCTCATTTGGGGCTCTGCTGAATTCAGCTAAGCATGGCCGGGTCCTGTCAATCTAATCTTCATCAGATCTGGGAGCATGTAGCAACTGAAGGCAGATCTCTGAGAACCTCAGAGATCGATGGAGCAAGATAGGCAGGAGAGAGAAGGGGTGGGTCTTCCAACCCTTTCTATGGACAGCCTGACCACAGGACATGTCAGGGAGACAAGGACCTAGTAGTCAAAGGACCCAATTCCAAGCTAACTTCAGGTGGCCCCGGTCCTGTACTCGGGGCTCAGTGTGGAGAATAAGATGTTGAACAGAACAGGCAGCTGGGGAGGCCCAATCCGCCTGGCTGGGAGACAGATGAATGGATCAGCAGCAGCTGAGTGTGTGAGTGGTGACCAGAAGAAGAGAGTCCAGGGCTGTCCCCAGAGAAAGGAAGCAAATAAAGGGATTGAGGACCAGGGTCCCCCATCCTCCTGTGGCTGCAGTGGAAAGTCCCTGGGAAGCATGTTTGCCTCTGTGCCTTGCTGTTGGAGTAGTCAGATCCTTGAGACAATATCCATTTTTATATTTCTTGGAAATTTCACGGCATTCATTTCGGGGAAAATAAAAGCTGTCATTGCCGGAGAAATGATACCAATCAGGGCCTGAAAAGGCTGGAAAATTATCCTCCTGGAGGAGATGGAATGTTGAGGGGAAAATGCAGATTAAAAGCACAAAGAGCCACTCTGCCACCGCCCTGCCCTCCCCTCCCCCCTCACGGAAACACGGCATCGTTTTGCTTTGCGTAATTCCATCACTCCTCTGTAGAATTAATTGGACCTGAGAAGAATGCATGGGGCAGAAGAGGACCCTAGGATGGTCAGAGAGAAAGGCAGTCCTGAGAGAGGGTCTTAGAGACAGGCAGACTGGACAGGCAGGAGAGGGGTAGGGGTGGCCACTGAAGGCTAGTGACTGGGTAGCTGACTGAAGTACACCCCAGGGGACGGTGACGATGGTGGGCGTCGCTGCAGTCCCAGCTTACATGGATTCTAACACATGGGTCTTCACCAATGGCGGAACCATTGCTTAGGCCGGGGCTGCAGGCTGGAGCCAGAGGCTGGGATTGCTGGTCCTTTGCTGGGGACACCGGAAGAGATGGGTAAGTCAAGGCAGAGAAAGCAGATTCCGGAAACAGTACCAGTCCTATAGAAGGCTCCAAGGTCTCTGTCACACGTGGGCTTCACCCTGTGGGTACAGTGGAGAGGTAAAGATGATTCTGCTTCCTGGAAGGAGGGAGGTCCCCAACCTTTAAAAGCGGGTACAATCAACCGGAAGTGGTGGAAGACTGGACAAACTCACCCCATATAGTCCCATGGGGGAAATGGAGCGAGATTCCTCCCTCTCCCCACCCTACATCCTTTTCTTGGCCTTTCTATGTGGGTCTGGGACTTCCTGTCAGTGATGTCAGGAAAACCTAAGGTGGAGGAGACCACAGTCTCAGGCTCTTCTTACAGCCTCCCCAGGAGAGCTAGGTGAAGGGCCCTGAACCAACCAGAACCCAGAGACTGAGCAGAGTTAAAAGGACAAAGAAGTCCCAGCGCTGAGGGCGCCTGGCAGAGTGCAGGGCAAGATACAGGCTCTTCACCTGCGCCTCCCACAGCCCATTGGAGTCTTCCCTGGGCTGAGCTTCTGAGGGTTCGCCCAGACGGCCCTCTCTCTCGCCTCCAGATCTCCAGCTTCAACCCCTTTACCGCAGACTGGTAGGTGGCTCCAAGTGGAGGAACCTCATCAGAAGGGACCGTGCTTCCTCCTCCCGGGACAGATCTGGACTCCGGAGTCCTGGAGCCTGAAACTGGAGCATCACTCTCTGGAGCGTATCTCGGCGGTCGCCATCCCTACCTCCGCACTGCTGGAGCTGACAGGTAGCCCAGAGGGAAGCAGAGAGAAGGAGGGGTGCAGGGGGCGGGAGAAGGAGGGTGGAGCCGCCGGCGCGCCCCCTCCTTCGGGGCTGGCGGGCGGCGCGGCGCGGCGGCAGAGGAGGCGGCGGGCGCACGGAGAGAGCCGCAGCCAGCTCAGCTCGGTGCCGGCTGAGGCCGGGATTTGCTCCCGACCCCTCCCTCCGTCCTCGCCCGGCCCAGACGCGCACCTGCCGGGTAAGTGTCAATTCGCGTCCACCGCCTCCGAGGCCATCAGCACAGCCACCTCCGAGGCCACCGCGTCCGCCGAGCCGAGCTTCTCGGCTTTGTCTATGTCCTCCCGGCTCTGGCTCCAGCTGCGGCTGCGGCTGCGACTCCAGGACTCGGCGGCTCTCAAGCTCCGCTGACTGCGCCGCGCGACGCAGGAGACTCCGAGCTCAGGGCTGGCGCAGCAAAGGGGGTGAAACTTCTCCCAACTTTGGGTTCTGGGGAGAACCTGTTGACGCCAGGAGTGGCCCGGGGCATTGATGGGTGGCAAATGATAAAACCAGTCTCTGGTTCTCCATCAGGGCCGTCGGGGGTGGGGGGCGGGGGAAAGATGGGGACTGGAGAGGGCTGCTGCTTGGAAAAGGGACTGGTGGGCTTTGGGGTCATTGAAGAGAAACAGCCAGAGGGGGGCTTGGGAGTGGTCCTGCGGACTTCCTCGAGGACAAAGTTTGGGTGCCTGGTCGTTCTTTGGTTCGGAGAACTGAAGGAGGCTTCAGGGTCCGCATAGAGGCGCCCCTGACCACACCTCCTTTCTCTGGCTTCTGCTCTCCCCTCCCCCACCTGGCTTGGCTGGAGCGGACGATGGGCAAGAAAGGCAAAAGCAAGGGAAACAGGTTGTCAGTGAAGCCCCACTTTGTGCCCGGTGCTCTTTGACTTTGTGTCCGGGCATCCCTACTCTGTGGTGAGCTTGTGGAGACCTGGGAAGGCAGGTTAAAGGCTACTACTAGTCCAGTAAGAGCTGGTGGCAACTGAACCCTTTCTTGGGTGTCGGAGTGAAGTGGGATCCTTGGTTGTGGATCTCAGATGGCCTCCATCTTCTTAAACTAACCCCCACTCCTTGTTTTTTGGGTCCCCTCACTTTCTAGGGCCTCTCTGAGCCTGCTAATGTTCCCTTCCTACAGCTGCGACCGAGGGCCATGTGGGCGCCGACCAGAGAGCCCGCAGACAGAAGCAGCCTATAACTGACCAAACAAGGGGTCTGCAGTCAAAGCCTCGGCACAATGGAGGCCCCCTATTCCATGACAGCGCACTACGATGAGTTCCAGGAAGTCAAGTACGTGAGTCGGTGTGGCACCGGGGGCGCCCGAGGGACCTCGCTGCCTCCAGGCTTCCCGAGGGGCTCAGGGCGCAGTGCTAGCGGATCCCGGTCCGGGTTGCCCCGCTGGAACCGACGCGAGGTGTGCCTGCTGTCGGGGCTGGTGTTTGCCGCCGGCCTCTGCGCCATCCTGGCGGCCATGCTGGCGCTCAAATACCTGGGCCCGGGCTCGGCGGGCGGTGGCGGAGCCTGTCCCGAGGGCTGCCCCGAGCGCAAGGCTTTCGCACGCGCCGCCCGTTTCCTGTCTGCCAACCTGGACGCCAGCATCGACCCTTGCCAGGACTTCTACTCGTTCGCTTGCGGGGGCTGGCTGCGGCGCCACGCCATCCCCGACGACAAGCTCACTTATGGCACGATCGCGGCCATCGGAGAGCAGAACGAGGAGCGTCTGCGGCGCCTGCTGGCGCGACCGGCCGGAGGCCCCGGCGGCGCTGCGCAGCGCAAGGTGCGCGCCTTCTTCCGCTCGTGCCTCGACATGCGCGAGATCGAGAGGCTCGGGCCGCGGCCCATGCTCGAGGTCATCGAGGACTGCGGCGGTTGGGACCTGGGCGGCGCGGCCGATCGCCCGGGGGCGGCTCGCTGGGACCTCAACCGACTGCTGTACAAGGCACAGGGTGTGTACAGCGCGGCCGCGCTCTTCTCGCTTACTGTCAGCCTGGACGACAGGAACTCCTCGCGCTACGTCATCCGCGTGAGTGTCCCCCTCCTCCCGCCCTCCCGCCCCCGACAATCCTCGCACCCCGGCTGAGATCCCCTGCATCCTCGGCCTCGCGTGCCCCAGGCTTGATCCCGCGTCCGAGATACTGGTTCGGACTGCGAGGGGCGCGGGGAGGAGCGGGGCGCGCAGGGGCAGAGCGCGGGAGGAGGGCGCAAGTAATTTCCCTGGAGTAATTGCGGTGTTTAGCTGAGCTGCGGGAGCCGCAATTCCCAGCCCTCAGGCAGGTGGGGTTCGGGGAGTGGGAGCCCGCAGGCGATCTCCCTGAAAGGCTTGGGTTGGCCAGGAATTCCAGAAGCTCCGACTCCCAGTATAGCGCCCCACGGAGTCCCTACAGGTGGGGAAAGAGTGAAGAATTCTCTCTAAGGCGTCTTCAGGCTGGGCTAACAGCAGTAGGGTTTGCTTTGGCTAGCGTCTCTGGATGGATGGAGGGGTTGGTTTTCATGCTTCCGGAGCTTGTGACAACAGATCCATGTTTGACTCATCCGTCTTCTCTTTGACATTTGAGTGGAAACGCTGGAAAACTGGTCGTGCACTTCTGACCTGGGGTCCTTGTTTTCCTCCCCAGATTGACCAGGACGGACTCACCCTGCCAGAAAGAACCCTGTACCTAGCTCAAGATGAGGAGAGTGAGAAGGTGCCTAGGCAGAGGCTGGGGCTTCTGGGAAGGAAAGAACCCCAGAAAGGAGGGTCCCAGGGCTAGGCGTCTCCCTCCCCGTAACTGAGGAGCTCTTGTCCCGGTGTAGATCCTGGCCGCATACAGGGTGTTCATGGAACGCCTACTCAGATTACTGGGAGCAGACGCTGTGGAGCAGAAGGCGCAGGAGATCCTTCAACTGGAACAGAGGCTGGCCAATGTGAGCAGGAGGGGCTGGGAGCCTCCAGGACCCGGACACATAGGGGAACATAGGTCAGGCCTGGGTCTATCTGGTCTCCACTCCAGATCTCCGTGTCAGAATATGATGATCTCCGTCGAGATGTCAGCTCCGTGTACAACAAAGTGACTCTGGGGCAGCTGCAGAAGATCACCCCCCATGTGAGTGTTCCCAAACCTGGTGGATAGGTGTGGCGGGGGCGGGGCAGGGACTGCAAGTCGACCGTCTAGGTATGTCTGAGGTCTTTCATGCCCCTCAATGCCCACGTGCCTTTGTTGCCTCTCTACGACCCCTTTTGTCTCTTGTTGATTCCCTGCCCGCGGGCCCCTACAGTTGCAGTGGAAGTGGCTGCTGGACCAGATCTTCCAGGAGGACTTCTCTGAGGAGGAGGAGGTGGTGCTGCTGGCCACGGACTACATGCAGCAGGTGTCCCAGCTCATCCGCTCCACACCCCGAAGGTGAGGCTGCAGATGCTCTACCCTTACACTCTTTGCCTCAGGGACCCTCGGTCAGCACCCTAGAGCTGTCCACTTGGTGGTTTTTGTAAACCCTATCTCTGCTGAAGTCACACAGCAGGAGGCAGGTGAGAGCAGCTGGTATGGGAATCTAGATCTGCGAGTCACATGCTCACTCCTGCCCCATGGGAGTCTGGGTAGACTGGGGTCCCCTTGAGCTGCCCTTACCTCCTGGGATGGTAAGGCTGAGAGTTTGGATGGTCACTAAGGGATCTGTAGCTGAAGTCCTACTGCACATGGGTAGATCCTCGGGGGAATCCTGCCAGTCCCTGTACATCCATGGAAGGAAAAGAAAGCCATCAAGGAATGCATTTCTGAGTATTGAGTGTCCCACACCAGAGGGAAATTGAGAAACAATGCTGCTCCATCAAGGTCAGGGTTAATGGCTCTCGTTAGTAGTAAGATCATATTCTGTGCTCGGGACATTTCAAATTGATGTCTGCATATCTAAATTGACCTCCTTCTTGGTGGGGGAGGGTGGGTACTGAGTCCTATCCTAGGGAGCACAGGTGGGTGGGACTGTGATGACCTACATACGTCTCTGACTAGACAACCTCCCCCCTTTTACCCGGCTTCCAGGATCCTGCACAACTACCTAGTGTGGCGTGTGGTGGTGGTGCTGAGTGAGCACCTGTCCCCACCATTCCGAGAGGCACTGCACGAGCTGGCCAAAGAGATGGAGGGCAATGACAAGCCCCAGGAGTTGGCCCGAGTCTGCCTGGGCCAGGCCAACCGCCACTTTGGCATGGCTCTCGGTGCCCTTTTTGTACATGAACACTTCTCAGCAGCCAGTAAAGCCAAGGTCAGGCTGCCGTGGGTCTAGGGTGGGGTGCGGGTGGTGAGCTCAGTGTGGAGAGTGGAAGAGCTCACAGATGCCCTTGTGGGCTTAGCTGTCTCCGAGGCTCTAGGATACTCTTCCCCTGGGATGCTTGCCTGCAGTCAGCTGTAGGTGGCTTGCCCTATCTTTCCTCTGAGGGTCCTTCTTAGCTATGCTCAGGAGCCACGGCCTTAGGACTGTATAGACTTGTGCTGGGATGGTTTTCTCTTTCAGGCAGGGATCTTTCTACCTTGCTGCTGAGCGCAGGGCCCTACTTCCCATGTCTCTCCTTGGTGCCCAGTATGGTGCCCTTTACAGAGGATAGGAATCCCTTTGGTGCCAGGTACTGGGGGTCAGATCTAAGACTTCCTTAGTTGACCCTTGATCCCTGACTTCTGACCCTGCAGGTACAGCAGCTGGTGGAAGATATCAAGTACATCTTGGGCCAGCGCCTGGAGGAACTGGACTGGATGGACGCTCAGACCAAGGCAGCTGCTCGGGCCAAGGTCTGAGTCCCAGATGTCAGTGTAGAAAATATTGTTTGAGTACCTGCCTGGTACCAGACACTGGGAATAACAAGGGGAAAGAGACAGAGATGCCTTTATGGGATTGGCATCACTTGGGCCCAGACCCATGCTAGTCTGGACCCCACCCACCTTTTTTTTTTTCACGTGGGAGGCTGTCTCCTGAGGCCCTGGGCCCCTTGCCCTGATCTCTCACTTGCAGCTCCAGTACATGATGGTCATGGTTGGCTATCCAGACTTCCTGCTGAAACCTGAGGCTGTAGACAAAGAATATGAGGTAGGCAGGATTTCACTGCCTTCAGGCCCCCGGGGAGCCCACCACCAACCTTGGAGGAGAACCCCTGGCTCCCGAGGAAAGAGCCCGGCCCTGCCTCAGCTCGTGACTGAGCACTGCCTGTCCCCATACAGTTTGAGGTCCATGAGAAGACCTACTTCAAGAACATTTTGAACAGCATCCGATTCAGTATCCAGTTGTCCGTCAAGAAGATTCGACAGGAGGTGGACAAATCCACGTGGGTGCCCGCCCCTGAGGTGGGGGTGTCGAGGGGAGGTGCAGGAGGGAGGAGAGGGCATGTTGATATGCTGGGAACATGAGCTGGTGTAGACATGAGAGAGGGCGGTAAGGAGGTGGCTTAGCCCACAGAATGCACTGTCAGGCGCTAGCTGGCGTGCCAGGACCACCTTGAAGGAAGCTATGGTGTGAGGATCCTGGGGGAAGTCCCATGTGCCCTCCAGGTGACCCTGGCCTCCTCTCACAGGTGGTTGCTCCCTCCGCAGGCGCTCAATGCCTACTATCTGCCGAACAAAAACCAAATGGGTAAGGAGCTGCATCCTGACCTGCTTGGGTGGGCCTGGGTGTGGATGTGTCGCCCACTAACCATGCTTTTCTCTCAGTATTCCCAGCGGGCATCCTGCAGCCCACCCTGTATGACCCAGACTTCCCACAGTAAGTAGGGAAACTTAAAGGGGGCTGCTGGGCCCATCAGCTCTGTCTGCGGGTGTCAGGCTTGCTCTCCGGCTCATGGTTAACTTACTTTCTAATACATCCCAGGCCCACCAGCCTAGGCATGGTGCTGACCACAGTGGGCTGGGCTCTCCTACATCAGTTGCCAATCAAGACAGTCTCTCAAAGGCCAATCTGACCTGGGCAGTCTTTCACTGAGACTAGCTCAGATGACACCAGGCTATGCCAAGTTTGCAGTTGAAGCCAACTAGCATACCCCTTACCTACTCTAGGCCCCCTTAGTTGTTTTAAAAGTTGGGGATCATAGTGGCGAGGAAGGAAGCCTAGTCCTCAAGTGAGTTCCTCAGTTTCCTTCCTGCTTCTTTGAAGACACAGCCTCCACCAACCTTGTAAGATGTTATTTCCCTAAACACATCTCGACATGGGCCACAGGTCCCTTTCATGGGGTCTGTAAGGAAGTTGGGGGACACATGCCGAAGGCCTTGGAGATGCATAGATATCTGGGGTCTCCCTGGCCACCTGCCAGGGGCAATAGCGGCCTGGGCACGTGAGGGCTAGGGCTTAACCTCCTACTGTGGGTCCAGGTCTCTGAACTACGGGGGCATCGGCACCATCATTGGGCATGAACTGACGCATGGCTACGATGACTGGGGTAAGGCCTGAGAGGTTCTTGGGGGAGGGGGAGGACAGATAGTGGGAGGAGTCATGGAGGATGAGCTGGGGTTGGCAGGTGGGAGGGGAGGGGCTTAGTGCCCACCCTGGCCTTAGCGTGAGGCTTAGTCTTAGTGTGAGGCTTAGTCTTAGTGTGCTGGCTGTTGCCATTGCCCACAGGGGGACAATATGACCGCTCAGGAAACCTGCTGCACTGGTGGACCGAGGCCTCCTACGGCAGCTTTCTGCGCAAGGCCGAGTGCATCGTTCGCCTCTATGACAACTTCACCGTCTACAACCAGCGGGTGAGACCTTCCACCTCTGTCTCCAGTGCCCCTCTGGCTGGCCACAAACTGGAAGCATGCATGCTCACGTGCACACACACACACACACACTTGTCCCCAAATAAAGTACCTACACACATGTTCTCGATCCCCGTGTACACAAACAGCCACATAGTTTTCCAAGATTCACACGGTACATGGGTAGGGGTGAGGGGAGGAAAAGGTTTTTCCCGAATTCCCTGGGAAAGGGGGACAGGCATTAACTCAGGGTAGCCAGATCTGTGGGAGACCAGCAGGCCCCACGCAGCTTCGTCCTCTCTCTTTCTGCAGGTGAATGGGAAGCACACCCTTGGCGAGAACATTGCAGACATGGGAGGTCTCAAGCTGGCCTACTATGTGAGCCACCCAGCCTACTTTCTGTCTTTGCTGGGGGACAGGTGGGAGCTGATGAGAACCCTAGACTAGGGACACAGCCCATCCCTTCCCATCCTGTTAATTCTCTGGCCTAGGCTAGGGTCCTCCAGGAGGAAAAAAATTAAATAAAACAGGCACCACCTTACTGGGAGAACAAAGAGGACTGCCTGGAGGAGGTGGCACTATCGAGGGCTCGACATGCCCGAATAGAAAGCTGGACAGGCAGGGAATACAGAACGGATGGTACAGAATTGGGGCTGGTTGGGGGGGAGGGAGTCAGTCTTCTCCTGGGAGGGGGACTGAGGGAAGGGTGGAGAAGAGGCCAGTGTACAGCACAGGCAGTCGGCCACAGCGGCTCCCCGCTCTCGGCACCCGCAGGCCTATCAGAAGTGGGTCCGGGAGCATGGCCCAGAGCACCCACTGCACCGGCTCAAGTACACACACAACCAGCTGTTCTTCATCGCCTTTGCCCAGGTGAACTGGATGGAGACCTGAGAGGGGTTGTCGGGAGGGGCCGAGGAGGGAACACAGTGTCTGTGGTCAGTCTCAGCCTGGCCCAGGCCTCACATGAGCATCTCCAGGGTTCAACCTATCTGTCCATCTGTCCATCCGGCATCCATCCATCCATCCATCCATCCATCCATCCATCCACCTCCTATCTATCGCCTGTCCTCTCGGAGGTGAGATGTCCCGTGGCTTCTGCTGGGGCCTAAGGGTGGGGGAAACGGGTAGAGAAGAGGCAGTAATACCTGGCTCCATGTCTTCCCCTTCTTCCCTTTTTCCGTTGGTCCCAGAACTGGTGCATCAAGCGACGGTCACAATCCATCTACCTGCAGGTGCTGACAGACAAACATGCACCAGAACACTACCGGTATGCTATGTCCGCCTGCCTTCCTGGGCAGTCGCCTCCTGGTGTCTGCATGGGGTCAGAGGGACAAGAAGGGACAGGGGTCAACCTCGAAGTGATAGGGTAGCCAGTGAAGCCCACACCGCTGAGGTCTCTCCCCCACCCCAGGGTCCTGGGCAGCGTGTCCCAGTTTGAGGAATTCGGCCGGGCCTTCCACTGTCCCAAGGACTCTCCCATGAACCCCGTCCAAAAGTGCTCTGTGTGGTGAACCTGGCCGTCTGTCTGTCTACCTGCACGTCCCCACTGCCCTGCACGGATCCCCTCCACCAGCTGCTGGGGCAGCACGAGCCCCATGCTTCCTGCTCCAGGTCTATCTTCCTTTCCAACCCTTATGTGATTGTCTTCCTGCCCCCTGCAGGCCTTCACTTAAGCAAGGGCCTGGAGTAGGGGTAAGGCTGGGTTCTGGGGGCACTCAAGGGGGAAACATGAGGCCCCCACATCTGGCTCTAGGCAGCTGGACCCCTACTGGGGCTGGACTGTACAGGTCCCACTGATGTGTTCTTGCTGATAAGTCTGGTCAATAAAGCTGCTGTACTATCTAGCCTTGGCCTCCAGACAAGTGGAGATGGAGGGTCCCTTCGGTGGGAGGCTCTATAGCACAGCCGGGACCCGGGAGAGCCATTCTGACTCCCTGTGTTTTGGATGCTTCTGATTCACCTCTCTGCTAACTACTGCTTCCTCCCTACCCAGACCGCCTTCCTCCCTGTCCCCAACAGCCATGAAGAAACTTCCTTCTAGGGCACAGTCCAGCCCTGTGGCCTGCTGGTCTTTTACTTTTAGGGTGGTACAGGGACTTTCTGGCAGTGGAAAGCCAGTTTTTTTCCCCCAATGTTCCAGCCAGGCCTCAATGTCAGCTTCTCCTTTGGGAAGGTGACTGAGGCCCCAGGTTCCATCGACTTGGAGCCGGTCTTCAGAGACAGCATCTGGCCTTCCGCAGTTTGGAATGAGGGATGCTATGTGAGCTAAGTAGTGGTTGGGAACTGGCTGAGGGGCCCCAGGCACAACCAGTGGTGGAAGGGATTCTGCCTGGGCTGCCCACTGGTGTGCCCAGGTGTGAGGGGGGCAGTGCCAGGTGAGAAGATCACCATGTTGGGCAGCCTGACAGTCCCTGCATCTACAAGGAAGAAAGCCAATGACCGCCCGCCTTTCCTCCCAGGCAGAGCTTTCCCTTCAAAGGCACATCTCTATAGCAGTCTCTTACCAGCCTGGTGCTGGCTGGCGTGCTCGGAGAATGTCTGACCAGTGTCCCCAGCTTTGGATGACATTTAAAAAGTCCCAATTATCTCAGCTTGGGCTACAGTAGTGTGGCCCAGAAGAGGGAGCAGGCTCTGAGGAGTCCCTGGAGTGGCCAGTCTAGGAGACCAGTCTTCCTCCTAGTCTATGGTGATCACAGAGAACTCCCAGGTATTGGGAGAGACTGCAGAGGGCACACAGCCCAGCTCAGAGCTGCTTGTTGGGGACATCTTCATGACACGTTCCTTGGAGGTGAGTCCCACGCAGGAATGGCTTCTAGAGCTTTTCTCCTGGGTTGGGTACATATATATAGCATGCCCCTCGGGAAGCTTAGATCAAAGGACACTTGCCTTGACCTGCGAGATATTTTGGGGTCCTGATATCTGAGACCCCCCCATGTCCTAGATTTACCCCACCCTTCTGGTCTGGGTATAGGGAGATTTAGACTCCAGCCCTAGCCCCAAGTCATTACCAAGATTCCCTAGCTGACTTCCGATTCCTTCTACCACTGTGGACGCAGCCCAGGAAGGCCTCAGAGCATTGGGCCAGACTCTCCCCACTACAACTAGACCCTGCCGAGGACATCAGTGTGGTGTTGGAGAAGACACGATTCTCCTGAGCTACAGACTGTTCTGAGCTAGGTAGTCTGAGGCCCAATGTCACCCACTAGCTCCCACCCTGTTGTTGCAGATAGACTCTTATGAACGCCTCAATGCAGCCCAAAGACATGGACAGAGTACCAGGTCACCTGCCGGCTTCTGAGTCGTCTTGTATTCAGGGGTCCAGACTCTTTCTGTATATGTTCTGTTAGGAAGCCACATACAGCAGAGGCCATGGCCGTCTGAGCTGGGGATTGATTAGATATCCTGAAGTGGGGAAGCTCACATAAGCCCAGGTCAACACTGAAGCCCCTGCCTCAGGTTCCGTGGTGTTGGGGGTGTGGTGGGGGCCCTTCTAAGCCATGATGACAGGAGTCTAGAAGCCCAGAAGGGTAGTGATAGGATGGGCCCCACTGAGCCCATCTTCACAGCGGGTATACTCCAAACAGCACACTGGGACGGCAAACACAGCCTTCCACTAAGCATTTAATAGCAGGGAAGTAAAGGAGCTGAGGGTGTTCTAACTGCACGTCTGCTTCCCAGCATCCACCTGCATGTCCACGGGGAAGAAGGGATGCACTTCTTCCCCGGCAATAGTTTCTGAAATCAGCTGCCAGGATTTTGCTAGGCTGAATCTGATTCTACCATCTATCTTTGTGACCAGCCCTCAAGCCCAGGACTTCCTGCTGTGTGACCAGGGCAAGATAGCCACCTTCTCTAGGCTCTTAGCAGCAGAGGAATGAGGGATGCCCCTAACACTAGCTCACCATCACATTTAACGATAGACCCACACACGATCACCCCCTCCTCCCTCTCCAGTGTGGCATCTCCATAGCGTCCCACCTAGGCCTTGCCCCATTATGGCTGCCAGGTATGGGCTCACGAGTGTGGGCTCAACTCTGAGAGCTCGTGGCCAGGGATTCTGGGATATTTCTAAGCTTGGTGGGAGATATTCCTCTGAACAGGTAGGGAAGGATTTGAAGCTAGCTACAAAGATATCTGGATGGGACATCCTGAAGACGTGTGGATCTATATCCAGCTAGGTGACCCTGACAGTCATGTGACGCCCTCAAGGGCCACTGTCTGATGCCACTGAGGCCCAGGCTGCTCTAACACATT
This sequence comes from Tokudaia tokunoshimensis, assembly GCA_036184795.1. NCBI lineage: Eukaryota > Metazoa > Chordata > Mammalia > Rodentia > Muridae > Tokudaia > Tokudaia tokunoshimensis. The sequence continues at coordinate 88,752,414 of BTHU01000016.1, read as the reverse complement.
CAGAGAGGCCCAGATTTAGGTCTTTATATCTCTGGTTGACCTTCTGAGCTGATCTGGATGTCTAGCACCCCAGAGTGTACCCCAGCGCCAAAGACTCTAGGTGCCATATGTTTTGAAAATTACTTGAACCTTATTGCAAATGTATTAGAGTGAGGGTCTTCCACATAAAAATTCCTCTGGGATGGACCCCAGGATGCTCAGTCTGGCCCTTTCTACTCCCCTACCCCTATGAATATACATATAAACATACGTATCCATCCATCCATACGTACATACATATGTACGGACATACATACACCCGATTTTTTCTGTCTGTAGTGCACCATTCATATAAGACAGGACAGTTTCGGACTTGCAGAAGGGACAGCTCTTAGAGGTGTTAAAGGGGTGTGGCCTGTGCAGCTGTTGAGGTGTCCTGTCTCTCTCTCCCTTCTGACACCTCCCCAAGCTGATTAGACACTCACTTTTCCTTACACCAGCACTGCATAAAGACTGTGTGCGGGAGTGTGCATCTGTAATTCCAACATTGGGAAATAGAAGCAAGGCAAGAAGGAGTTCAAGGTCATCCTTAGACACACAGTGGTATGGTTGAGGCCATCACATATCCAAGACCAGCAGGGGCTACATGAGACCTTGCTTCAGAGAAACAAAGGACCGGGAAGGATGTTCTCCCCAGCTGGCAAAACACTTGCTTCATGAAGGCACAGGCCTGAGTGTGAATCTCCAGAGCCCATGTAGAAGCTGGGTACAGTGGCACACCTGGAACCCCACTGACGGGGAGGCAGGCAGAGAGGGCCCGATAGCCGGGAGGCTGCAGGTAAGTCAGCCTGCCGAATGTGATAAAGTACCAGGCCAATGAGAGAACCATCCCAACATAAAGTAGATTATATCTGAGCTTGTTCTATGACCTCCACGTATGTGCTGTGCACATATGCATGTGTGCCTTCTCACACAGGTACTCTCCACATGAATGTACACACACACACACACACACACACACACAGAGAGAGAGAGAGAGAGAGAGACAGACAGACAGACAGACAGACAGACAGACAGGTAGAGATAGAAAGACATGCACAAAGAAAGAGAGAGATAGACTGAGAGGGGCAGATAGAGATAGAAAGACACACACACACACACACACACACAGAGAGAGAGAGAGACAGAGACAGAGAGAGAGACAGAGAGACAGAGAGACACAGAGAGAGGTAGAGATAGAAAGACATGCAGAGAGAAAGAGAAACAGACTGAGAGGGACAGAGATAGAGATAGAAACACACACACACACAGAGAGAGCGAGAGACAGAGACAGAGAGACACAGAGAGAGGTAGGGATAGAAAGACATGCAGAGAGAAAGAGAAACAGACTGAGAGGGACAGAGATAGAGAGAGAGAGAGACAGACAGACAGACAGAGGTAGGGATAGAAAGACATGCACAAAGAAAGAGAGAGATAGACTGAGAGGGGCAGATAGAGATAGAAAGACACACATACACACACAGAGAGACAGAGACAGAGACAGAGAGACACAGAGAGAGGTAGAGATAGACATGCACAGAGAAAGAGAGACAGACTGAGAGGGACAGAGATAGAGATAGAAAGACACACACACACACACACACACACACACACACACAGAGAGAGAGAGAGAGAGAGAGAGAGAGAGAGAGAGAGAGACAGAGAGACAGAGAGACAGAGAGCAAGCAAGCAACTTCCTCTTTTTCCTGCTGGCTCCAGATTGTCTAGAGCGAGCAGTCCCTGCCCACCCATTGTCTTTGGAGCCACCCTGTGCCAGGGCAAGGCAGGACTGTGGCCAGACTTCACATCCCAGTTCTCCTCCTCTTCACCGTGGCCTCTGAACCAGGGAGAGATTTATTGGTACAGACAAGAACCAGTTCTCTCCCGCCCCTTACAAGAGGAGAGTTTCTATTCAAATTAGTATTTTCCCCATTGTTCCTGGCGTCCATGGCAAAGGGTCACAGGCACTCCCATTACCTCCAACCCCACAGGGTCTATGAAGGGGCTTCTTGTGAAACCAGGCCTCTCTGGGCTTCTCTCAGCAGCTTGGTCTTCAGGTTTAGGCCACTGAACAGCAATTGATCTGCAGGAGGTGGTCCTTGGGAGAATTCATGGGAAAAAAATCCACCCTTAATCATGCTATTTATAATTCCTTCATATGCTTCGAGAAGGAGTCAGGACAATGAGAAACTCAGCCCATCCTCCCCAGGGAGGTCCCTGCTTTGTAAGCGCACTTGTCATTGTGTTTTGAAGTCCATGGATTCGTATGGCATGTACCTGACAGAGGGACCTTGGTGGCGTTACAGAGGAGCTCGGATCTCTGCCTCATCCTCCAGTCATCGGGCCCTGCCTGCAGTGCCATCAGGATGGAGGGCTCTGTCTCCCTTTCCTGTTGAAAGGAATGGCTGTCTTGACCCCACCTGGTCTTTCCTACAGTCCTTGTGATGAGCGGGAGCCCACACTCTGGGGTCCTTGCCCCCCACCGCTGACACCATAACGTCTTCCTTTATCTATGGCAAACCACAGCCCCCTTCCCTCACAGGTGTTACCCGGTCTCTGCCAACTACCCTCCTCCTTTGTTCTGACTTATTCATGGGACACGAGTTGTGGCTCATTTGGAGCCGCCTCTGGGGTCTCCTCAGGTGAGGACTCTCAGGTTTTGTTTATGTATAACCTACCTTTGAGGTGTCTTCTTGTGCACTCCATGGGTTACAGCTCCCACACTCTACTATCCATAGGTAGCTGCCATAGCTGTGTGCTGGTGGTGTATTGGTGAGCCCAGCGGGGAATGAACTGTGCCTCATTTTACCACAGATCCCCAGCCCAAGTCACATTTCTACCAGACAGTGTGTTCAGGTGTAGCAGGAATAAATCCACTTGGTGGATCACAGTGGATACCCCTTCCTCCCCGCCCTCCCCACCGCTGTGATCAGTACAGGGTTCAAGGTGCCTAGAGTGATGCATTGGGTCATTGGGTTCAGTCCCAAGCGGGCTAGAGTCCAGCATGAGCTCATCTTGCAGACGTAAAGCAGGCGCCTGGCTTCCTCGACCTCAGCTACTGCCTGGATTCGGGAGCCTCTGGCAGCCGCTCACAGCTGATTCATTGGGCCAGCAGGCAGCTCAAATCCCCGAGCTGCTGTCACATAGAGCTGTAAAGGCGCATCTCTCCTTGTCTATGCTTTGCATAAATAAGGAAAAAAAATTCTCCCATCTTCCTTTGGGACCAAACAGTCTCAGGGGCTGCTGTCAGGGACTTGGGAGGTGATGTCTGAAAGTGGGGAAGGCTCCTTAGGAGAACATTTTCCTTTTACCTGAGGAGCTCTGGCCATGGTAAAGAGCATGAGATGCCATGCTAGCCAGTGGTGAGACTCTGTAAATATGATGTAAAAGGTGTCAGAGTACCACATCTGGATCTGGTAGTCCCCCTCTTAAGGTCAGTGGGAGGAGGTCTTACTACTGAGGCAGGGGGAAGACCATTTCTTCCCTGAAGGGCGGTTCAGCAGGTTCCTCCCCCTTTGGGTTCTTTGGCATCATGCCAACACTCAGTGCTTGCAGGCTGACATCCCCACTGGGCAAGGTTACATCAAGGGGAACTTCTAGCTGCATGCAGGTGCTGCAGGCTGGTGTGTGTGCTGCTAGCAAACATGGAAGCTTGGAACAGCAGAAATAAGTAGCCCCTGGGGCCACCTTTGATCAGGGCTGTGATGGGAAACCCCACACAGCTTCTGTAGGCCTCTGGAAGGTCAGAGGCTAGATTGTGAGGAGGCTTCCTCAAGGGGCCGGAGGAGCCTGTCACGCAAATGCTAATGCTAGTGCTAGAGGCACCTGTTTCTAGGACCAGTGTCAGATGCAACATCAGCGGCAAGGGCAAGAGGAGGGCACACCTGGCACCTGCCTGAATCTTTCCAAGGGGCTGAGGCAGCTGCGCCCATTCCCCCCCCCCCCCCGTCGTGGCACTTTCTGTGCCAGCTGTCAATGCTTGGAGGGGCTCTGTGAGTGGGGACAGGAAGCGAGAGACAGTGGTGCCTTGTGGCCCTGACTGGGGCAGATCTGTGTCTGGGGTCAGATGACCACCATCACAGGGAGTTGTCTGGCCCTTGGGGATTTGGCTAGAGGGTACCAGCTGCTCCTGAGTGCCCACTATGCTTCTGTTCTATGCTTTGCCACAGCCCTGTACAGTGGACAGCCTGTGGCGGGATGAGTCGGTCTTCATAAGTAATGCCAAACTTCAGTGCTGGGGATGTAGCTAGGTCAGGGGAATGTTTGACTAGGATTTATAAGGTTTCTAGGTTTGATCCTCAGTACTGCATAAAGCCAGCATGGTGCTACATGCCTGTAATCACAGCACTTGAGAGATGGAGGCAGGAGGTTCAAGAGTTCAAGGCCAGTCTGAACTGTGCGACTCTGTCTAAAAACAGCCAAGCCCAGCCAAACTAAACAAACAATGTGGTCTAGAAGATAGCTCAGTCAATAAATCGCTTACTTTGCAAGCAGGAAGACCCAATTTTGATTCCCAGAATCCATGTAAAAAGTCAGGTACATTGGTATACACATATAAGGGTAGTAGCTACATGGGTACATGCAGAAGGTGAAGCCAGGAGGATCCCTGGGGTCACTGGTGGCCAATCTAGCTCACTTGGTGAGCTACAGATTCAGTAGAAGACTTTGTCTTTCAAAAAATAAAAATAAATAAAAATGAAAATCAACAGCAACACAAACCAAAAACCAGATCCCCAAAAGTGAATGGCTCCTGAGACTAATGTCTCAGGACTTTTCTGATCTCCATATACATGTGCACACACATGTATCTTCATACACAAGTACACCATAGGAACATTTATGTGAGTGTATACACATACACACACACACACACGCACATACCACGCACATGCACACACACATACACATGCATACACATACACACATGAACTCACACATGTACACACATACACATACATGCACACACACATGCACACACACACTCACATGCACTCACAAATGTACGCACATACACAGGCATGCACATGCACACATATATATGCACACACACATACATGCACACATATACACATGCATGCACATACATATGCACACATGCACATACACACTGAGCTCCATACTGGCATCTCCACCCTTGGGCACCCACCTAATACAAGTCATAGGAGTTCCAGAGGAAAAGAAGAGGGTGCCTCAAACCAAGGCTGACCCAGAATCTCTTTCCACTGTCCACTCATTTTCTGTGTATTTCAGAGTAGTCAAGTTTAGTATGTCTACCTAGGTGGATTAATGGAGTCTATTATCCAATTTTAACCAAACTAATCCTCCAGGGTGGCCAAGTGGCTTACAAGTTTCCTGCCAAGGAGTTGCACCACTGTGTCCAGCTGTGAGAAGGGCTCAGATGGCAGACATTATAAAACCCATGAGGGCTGGCAAAATGGCTCAGTAGAAAAAGGTGCTTGCTTCCCAAACCCTAGGTGACCTGAGTTCAATCCCCAAGACTCACATGGTGAAAGAAAAGAACTCAACTCCCTAAAAGTTGTCCTCTGACCTACACACACACACACACACACACACACACACACACACACACACACACACTCGAACAAAAGTTTTTAAGGTACACCCCCTCCCATCCTTTCTAGTACAACCTCAGCCATGGGTGCCTTGAGATATCCATCAACAGCAGCATAAAATCCTCATGGTTCACCAGACATTTCAAAACAGACTCAGAACATGAAGACAAACCCCTGTAATTTTTTTTTCCGGATGATGTTTAGAGCTATGCGCTTCTCAGCCCAGTACTTTTGATATTTCCCTAAGCAATGATAAATATTTGGAAAGCTCTTGTAAAGTTTCTTACATAATAGCATAAGACAAAAAAAGAAGAAAAAAAGAAAAAAAATCCCACCTAGCACCAGGCAAACAATTTTTCTTTCTGCTGCAGTAAAAATGGCAGAAACAATGAACAGTAAATGATCTGTCGACAAACCGAAAGGCATATCTTTGTCAGCAAATACTCCTGAAAGATAAGGGGGGTGGGGGGAACACTGCCGTTGATTGGAAGAAATGAGTATTAGAGAAAATTACCCAGTGTGGGAGGTTTGCTATACAGTTGACTGAGAGTACAGATGTTTCTCAGTTTAAGGTATCTGATGGATTCTCTTCCAATCAAGACATGCACAAGCCACTTTTTTTTTTTTTTTTTGGTGTGTGAACCACTAAAGGCAAGAAGATATACTGCCCGCAGTAAATGCCTTTGTTGAATAAAAGCAGTGGCCTATGGGGAACATGGTAGAAGTTACACTGATGGAAGAACCAGATGGAAAGGATTTTTTAAAAGGATTCTGAGTAGCAGTCAGGGCTCAGTGCCTTCAAAATTCACTCAGATTTCAGCCACCCCACTCTTCAGTCCATAGTTAAACCAGCACTGCAGACAGAAGCCTGGGCACATATCTCTGTAGGAGGCGTGGGGTAAGTTTATAAAAACAAGGTTATCCTATTAGAGTGGAATCTTTGTGACTCTTGATAATGCACTTGGGTGTGGTCTCAAAAGCTTTCTAGACCGGAGAGAATGAGTCAGGAATAATTGTGGCAAAGTCCTAGATGGAGATGTCCTGAGGCTTCCCCAGCCCTTTCCTGCCACATCACCACTCCTGTTGACAAGGTCCCCCTGTTCTGCTCTAGCTAATCTGGAGCTCCTGAGCTCCAGAAATCCTCCTACCTCAGCCTCCCGGATAGCTAAAACCACTACTTCTCCTCTCTCTCTCTCTCTCTCTCTCTCTCTCTCTCTCTCTCTCTCTCTCTCTCTCTGTCTGTCTCTCTCTCCCTCTCCCGCTTCCTCTCCCTCCTCTGCCTTCTCCCTCCTTCCTCTCCTCTTCCTCCTCCCCCCTTTTTATTTATTTACTCATGTTTATCTTTTGAGACAGTATCTCACTATATACTCCAGGCTGTTTATGTAGCCCAAGCTGGTCTTGAAACTGTGGACTATCCTCTCGCCACTGCCTCCCAAGTGCTAGAAATTCCAAGGCTATACCACCATGCTTGGTTTGGCTTTCACTCAAAATTTGTGTGCTGGCTTTTAAGGCAACAAGGGTTGTCTGTTTAGACTTGGTAAAAAGCTTGAAAATCATTAATGCACTTTCTCTGCTCAAGTCCCTTTAGTAAAGATGTCCCTTTAATGAAAAAGTAATAAGGACACTGTCTTTGATATTGAGTAATGTCTTGCAGTGGAGAAGGAGAACTTGACAACAGATTTGAACAGAATTTTCTTTGCACGTGTGCAGGTACATGTGAGAACATTCACAGTGGCCAGAAGAGCCTTAGATGTCCTCCTCTAGTATTTCTCTGCCTAATTCCTCTGAGACAGTCTGTTTCTGAACCTGGAACTCACAGTTACCAAGCTCTGGAGATCCTCTGGGCTTCGTTCTTCTTAGTGCTGGGGTTTACAGGCAAGTGAGACCATTTCTGACTTGCGATGATAGAACTGGGATTTGAACTCTGGTCTTCATGTTTGAGCATCAGATGCTCTCACCACTAACCATTAGTCCAGTTCCTGAAAGGACTTTTCACAAAGACTTGATTCTGTAGCCAAAGATATAGTTTTAGAAATTGAATTATTGCCGGGAAGTGGCAGCTCAAACCTTAAGCCTAGCATTCAGGAGGAAGAGGAAGGCAGATCTCTATGAGTTCAAGGCCAGCCTGGTCTACAGAGTGAGTTCCAGGACAGCCAGGGCTACATAGAGAAACTCCGTCTCGAAAAGCCAAAAAATCAATCAATCAATCAATAAATCAATAAATCAATCATTCCCTCTCTCTCTCTCTCTCTCTCTCTCTCTGTGTGTGTGTGTGTGTGTGTGTGTGTGTGTGTGTGTGTGTGTGTGTGTGCCCACCCGTGCATACCATGGATTTCTTGTGGAGATTGGAAGACAATGGATTGGAAGACAATGTTGTAGAGTTGGGTCTCTCCTTTTACCTAGATGCTGATTCTGGAGATCACTTACATTGTTGGGCTGTAAGCGAGCACCTTTATCTGCCAAGCCATCTTGTTGGTCTCCCAGCGATGTTTGACCAATAAAATCCTCATACTCACATCTTGAAGCTTATAAGTAAAGACTAATCTAATTTGCTTTTCGAAATTCACGTATAATCTCCATATGCCATAAAATTTGCCCCCTCAACGCACACAATTTAGTACTTTTCAGAACATTCGCAAAGTTGAGCCTCTATTAACCAACATCTAATTCCAGAATAAGCTGTGTTTTTTTTTTAAGCTGCAAGTTTTAAAATGAAGAGGTCCTTGGGTTTTGAGCAAATTTATAAAACATAAACGTGTAGTGCCGCTCCATTGTGTTGAAAGAGCAGCTAATTGACACCCAGGAAGACAGAAATATATCAGCTGGAGCCAAACAAAAGCCTCGAGTAATTGGTGGATGGAATGTAAAACCCAGTACGATGTTTCTGGAAGCTCTGCTAACGATGCCTGCTTCCATTCAGCTCCCATATTTTCACAACAGCCACTAAAATCCAGAATTGAAATAAACTACCCCGAGAGCCAAGCCTTCAAATTGATGTTTCACAGTGTTAAATCAAGATTTTAGCAAATAAGGAAATATATTCAATCTTCCTAATATTACTAGTGGGAGCAAAGTGTGTTTTTGTACCTTCATAAATGTACAGATAAATTTGTAGTGTGGCAAAATTTACTGGGAAGCACAGCTGATCCCACCTTTCTGTAATTCTTTCAAATGTCCTCACTGGGCAGGATAGGGGCTGAGAACTATACTGGGGTGGTGCTCCACCAAGTTCCCAATGCAAGTCAGAGATTCTTAGGGTCTGTACCTCCCCTCTGGCTGACCAGCTCCTATATCTACACCCATTCCCACCCTTGAAAAAACAAAACAGGAAAAGTGGGAAAAGATTGCATATTTTCAGCAACAGCCCAAGTACTATGTCCTGACTTCTTATTCAAAGGCTTGTGACTGCGGCACACAATCCTTCCTCTCCTTCAACAGCCCCTTGCAGCTCCAGCTTTGTATCTCAGCCACCCTCACTGCCCCAGTCATCGTAACCTCTCCAGCTGATTGCTGCCTCAGGGCCTTTGCACTGCTGTGCTGTGTTGGTCAGACCTTCACTTTGTTCAGGATTCTTGCTCAACTGGCTGTCTCTCCCTGGTCTGATCTCCACCATTACTCACCCCTCCCCACCTGAACTCCGTGCTCCAGGCACTTTGGGCTTTCCTTCTGCAAAGGACCCACTACAATGCCCGGAGTGGGGCTTGCACTTAAAATCCCAGCATCTGGGAGATTGCAGCAAGTGGATTGCCATAAATTTGAGGCCAACTTGGGCTACAGAGTCTCAGGCAGAGGAGGAGAAGAGGGAGGAGGATGAGGAGGAGGATGAGGAGGAGGAGATGATACTAGAGGCTGGGAATATGGCTCTTTGGCAGAGCACTTTCCTAGCAGGCACTAGGCTCTGGTTTTAAAGCTGAAACAAAAGAAAATGACTATTGTCATCGTATTGCATAATACTTTATTATTGGTTTATCTCTCCCGGGGGGAACATTGGTTTGTCTCTACCAGGAGAATGCAGACATCGGAAGCTAGGGACTTTCCTCAGTTCAGAAATTTGGGTGCAGCCTAATATGACCTTGGAGTGGGGTGGGATACAGCTCCTTGAATCTCCTAGTTGGGTCGTAGACATAAAAGGGCCGAATGGCTCCGGAATCTCTACTCTGTGGGTTGGTATGGCTGGGCCCATGAAGGGTTCTGAGTGTGGAGCTCATCCAGTGAGGGCGAGGAAGGACTATGTCGAAGGCTGGCTGGGGAAACCCAGCACCTCAGCCTTGCTGGCCTGCCAGCAGATTAGACTGAGGAATGGTGGGAGGCCAGCCTCTCTCTGTGTTCTCTTATGCCTTAGTCCTGGGTACAGAGCCTGTCGGGATGGATTCCAGCTCGGAGAGAGTACCAATGGGTAGGCGCATGTTTGGTCTTCCACCCTGAGGAGAAGTTAGTGAGAGGTCAGGGAAGGGAAGGACCAGGAGAGGGTATGGGGCCTGGTGGATGGAGTCTGGATGAGATGGAGTTTAGGACTCCGCAGGAGCCCCCAGTAGTAGCAGCAGCGTTCCGGCCAGCAGCGCCAGGGCAGTGGCTGGGGCCAGGCTACTGGCATTGTTCTGGACCGGGGTAGTGGTGATCTGGCTCGGGATGGTTGGACTGCTCTCATCTGCAGGGGACTCAAGGCCGCAGTTGGTGTAGGGCTCCAGGCAGCCTGCGAAGGCCATGACGTGAGCGATGTAGTTCTGTTCCTGCACGCCGTGCAGCAGGTGTGCCTGCGGGCCACGCGCGAATATCGCCACGTCCTCCCCGCCGTGGGTCTCCGACTTCACCGGCACAGCAGCCTGCTGCAGGTACGATGGGTCGTCTGGAGGGACAAGATGTTCAGGGAGAGGATCTCTGACCTGAGTCCCCTCTGCCTGTTCAGGCAAGCCACCCCACGGCACTCACTGCTTTCGGCTTCGGTGACATTGGGTCTTTCCCCTGTACCGACATAGCCTGGGCCGTTGCCATACAGGATGGAAGTGTAGGGCTTGCCATCCAGAGCGTTGAGGGGAGCCAGCCCTGCGCAGAGGAAGAGAGATTCGTTGTCCTGCCAAGGATTGATGCTTAGACAAGCCCCTGCCTTTGGCCTGGCCAGTGGTTCAGTCATTGCTAGATCCCCACAAGGCAGGTGCCCTTTCTGTCCATTTAACAGAAACGATGGCTCAGAAGTTCTGTACGTAATTGACGACCTGCCACTGTCCCCCAACCTACCGAAGATGGAGGTCCCTCGAAGTGTGTAGCCACCAAAGGAGAAGACATGGGAGTGGTCAGCAGTGACTATGGTCAGTGTGTCCTTCTCACTAGTGAGCTGGCTGGCCTTCTCGATGGCTGAGTCGAACATCACAGCCTCAGTCAGCGCCAGGTAAGCTGTGCCCAGATGGTGGCCACGGTCGATTCGGCCCCCTGCAGAAAGCCAGTGAGCTTGAGCCTGTCCCTGTCTATTGTCCCCTCTTTCCATGGGAGCTTGGAGACTCACCCTCCACAAAGAGGTAGAAGCCTTTGGGGTTCCTGCTTAGCACTTGCAGGGCTGCCTCCGTCATATCCGCCAGAGATGGGTCCATCAGGGGGTCTCGTTGAACCTCGAATTTTGTGTCTACAGGCTCAAAGAGGCCTGAGGGACAAAAACAAAATATGACGGTGACCACCAAGCTTGGTAGTTGGGGTTATGGTACATATACACGCATGATCACTGGTCGCCATCTGAGGGGTGCCATTACCCATGAGGTATGTCACTGACGGATCCAGGGACTTCTCGATGAGTTGAGCACGATTCCAAACATACTGGGCTCCCTAGAGGAACATAAACAACTGGTAAGGTTCAAAGCCCTTCCCTGGTCTCCACTGTACCACTATCATTCTGCACCCTGGCACCTGGCGCTTTGACAGCCATTCCTCCACCAGGTTCTTGCCATCCAGTCGGGTTCCAGTCTCATTGACATCATCTGGATACTCAGGGTCTGGGGTTCCCGCAGGAAACATGTATTTTCGGCCCCCACCAAGGATCACCTGTGGTCAGAGAGGATGAAGGAAGACCCTCTGCCTCCTTTTCCAGCCAGTCCCTAGCTCCTCACCAGGTGTGTGGGAACTACCCAGCCCTCAGAGACCCCAGAAGATCCAGGGAATTCAGTGTACAGGTTGCTTGGGACCACCCCTCCCCCACCCCTCCCCCTCCCTTTCTCTCCCCCTCCCCATCTCTCCCTCACCCCCTCTTACCCCTCCCCCTACTCCTCCCTCTTACCCCTCCCCACCCCTCCTCTTCCCTACCTCTCCTCTCCCCGTCTCTCCCCCACCCTTCCCCCGCCCCTCCCCTCTTTCCCTTTATTCCTTACATTAATGTCCATGTTGGATACGAGTTGGGTAGCAATGTCCTTGCAGCCCTCCTGCAGCGCTGAGGCAGGCATATCAGCATCCCCATACCAATTTCGGTTCACCGTGTGAACGTAGGTGCCCGAGGGAGAGGCATGCTGCACTCTGGTGGTGGTCACCACGCCTACGGATTTTCCTGAGGATGGCAAAGGCCAGGGTGAGACATCCAGTCCCCCAGGCTTGTCCAGCATCGCCGAGCCTGGCCCCAACTCACCTGCTTGTTTGGCATGGTACATCACTGAGAAGACCTCGTTGCCAAACGTGGTGTTGCACTGGTCGAATCGGGCTGCGGCGCTCACGCCGATGGTCTTGTAGTTGGTCTTGACCCCACACAGGTAGGCTGTGGCCGTGCTTGCACTGTCTGGGACCTGTCTGTCCACACTGTATGTCTGGGGACAGAGACATCCCCAACTAGGCTCAAAGCAGGCATTTATTTCTTCACCCAAGCCTGGGGGCTGTTCATTCTCTCTGCTGCCCTTTCCCTAGAGCCCTCACATTCCAGACATGGTTCAGTGCTCACCTTGGACAGAGCCATATACGGGAAGTGGTCCATGGCCAGGGGTGTCTCAGGTCCTAGATGACCGGTCAACTGTCCCTTTAGGATCCGAGTAGCTGTCACTGTGGGCACCCCCATCCCTGAAGGAGCAGAACATCATGAGGACTGAACCCCGAGGCCTGTCTGTACCCATCGGTGGCCTTGGGTACTTGTAGTACAAGGGCCCCAGGGTAGCTGGACCTCACGCACTCACCGTCACCCAGGAAGATAATGAGGTTCTTGGCTGATGTCTGAATGGGCTGCAGTTTCTTGGCGGCCTCCAGGGCCTCGGCTGCCTTCTGGTTCCAGAAGGCCGGGTTCTCCTCCTCCACTGGCCAAGGGAATAGCAGGAAGGGTCAGACTGCAGGGCCATGGGTGGGAATGGGGTATGCATCTGAAGGAGCTCCTCGTTACCTGGAATGACGCTAAGGGACAGCTGGAGCCGGAGGCCCAGCAGCAGCAACACCCAGGCGCGCCGCATGGCTGCGGTTGGTGGTGGGACGGCAGCAGTCGAGGAGCTGGGACACCAGGGGATCAACTAAAGCACAGAATGCCTCCACTTAAATAGGGGGAGACTTTGTTCCTAACCAGACAACCCCACGTCCCTCCCCTGGATGGAAGTGGCCATCCTGGCTCCGCCCCCTGCCCTGTGAACTGAATTGCACTCCTGCTTGCTGGAGGGAAACGGCAGGGTGTGTCTAACCCAGCCTGAGCTGGGGGTCCTGACAGAGCAGGCTGTGTGTGAGCACTAGGTGCCCTCCCTGGGTAGGGAGGGAGGCTATGCAGAATGCAGTTGCCCTCTGGGCAGGGAGCGTCACTCTTGCTCCTGAGAGCCAGGGCGACTAGGCTCGTTTTGGGTGCTGGAGGTAGGTCTGGATGGACACGACCTGGATGAGGGGGCCTTTGTTTGGCTTCCTGATACCTGGACAAAGGAAACAAGGTACATTGAATACCCCGCCGTCCACTTGGCCTCTCGTTAAGCTTGGCCTGGGCCAGTACTTGGGATGTTTTCTCTTTGCCATCTGTTTAAAATGGGGTTGCAGACAGAGCTCTGTCTTCCGTGTTGAGACAGACATGGCACGGCGGCCTCCAACAAGAGCAACCATGTGCTGTGGTTTGGATATGGATGGAGCCTGTCCCCAAATGCACACGTTGCAGGCTTGGTCCCTAGTGTGGTGCTAAGGTTGGGAGGTGATGGAAGGGAGAGGTGACTAGGTCATTTGAGGCTATATTCTTAGAAGGGGTTAGGGTATTTCATGAGATCCTCCTTAGTCCCTACTAGAGGGGGTTATAATGACAGACCAAGACTGGCCTCTCCTTCTTTTTTGGCTCCCTTGGGATCTTTCTGTCTCCTCATGATGCTATTCACCATGTGATGTAGGGAAGAGGACCCTTATGAGATTCAAGCACAAATAAGAGCCGAGCGTTGGACTTCCAAACCTACATAAAGAAACCTCTGTTTTAAATATAATCCTCACCATCCTTTGCCATTGCAATGGAAAATGAAATTATACCCGAGTGTCCTAGGGTGGATGAATGGATAAGCAAACAAGAAATAGTTCATATAAGTCACTGAATATCATTAGCCTGAAAAGGGAAGGGAATCTGCCAAGTGTAATTACAGAAGTCAGGAGTCGGAGGCAGGAGGATCAGGAGTTCAAGGCAGCCATGGCTATACAGTGATTTAAAGGCCAATCTGACGAGTTCTTCTAATCCCAGCACTCAGGAGGCAGAGTCAGGAGGATCTCTGTTGGTTTGAGACCACCCTGGTCTACATATTGAGTTCCAGGTCATAAAGGGTCACGTAGTGAGACCCTGCCTCAAAAATAAATAAATAAATGAATAAATAAATAAATAAGATTTTAAAAGGCCAACATGAGATAAGAGAGACGGGAGGAGGGGTGGGACTACAGATCAGTAGCAGATTACTTGCCAACATACATTAAGGATCCTGGGTTCAAGATTTGGAAGTATGAGCAAAAAACACCAGAACCACCACCAAAACAACCTCAAACCAAACTCAGACAAACCAAAGTCAAAGCCAAGGGGGATCCTGATCCACACTTCAGTGTGGACAAGCCATGAGGAGATTGTGCTAAGTGCAACTAGACCACCATAAAGCCCCTCCCCCACATCCTTCTCCAGTGCCACCAAGAGACTACATAAGAAGGACATAAGAACGATGAGGTGCAGGAGATGGCTCGGAGGTTAAGAGCACACTTTGTTCCTGCACAAGATCCAAGTTCGGTCCTCAGTTCCCACATCACTTAGCTCACGGCCACCTGTGACTGTAGCTCCCAAAGAACTGATGGCTTCTCAGATGCCTGTACTCATACATGCACTCTCACACATACATACATGTAGTTAAAAAATAAAGTAAGGGGCTGGGAGAAGACTAGGTGGTTAAAAGCACTGGCAGCAATTCCAGGGGACCCCGATTCGATTTCTAGCACACAGTCACTCACAATGTCTGTTACCCCAGTTTTTGGGGAAATTGAGTACTCTTCTGGGCTCTGAAGAGGACACACACACACACACACACACACACACGCACACACACCTAAACACTGGTATATATAAGATAAAAATGGCTGGGGGGTGTGTAAGAAAAAACTTTAAAAACAAAGTATAAAAAGTTTCTGTCTAATGAACTCCATGAAAATAAAAAAAAGAAAAAGAAAAGATGGAGGCCGGGGGATGGGAGGGATGGGGAGATTTTCTCTAAGGGGCTCAGTGTCCCAGTTCCTCAGGATGTCTGGCCATGAGATCCCTAACACTGCATTTGCAGGACAGACCTCCAGGGGAGCCTCCCTGCCTCCCTCTGAGATCTAACCACTCCCTCTACTTCCTGTGTTGGCATGCTGTGATAGGAAAATTAATTTCTTCAAGTTTATCAATAAATGATTTTATGGCCATACAATAATTATGGGAACAATGATAATTCAATCTATGGTACAATATTGAATGAGGAAATCAGGGTAATTAGAGTTTTCGTGTCCTTAAATATTTCTTTGTGCTGGGAGAGGAAAAATCTTGGTTAAAGTTCAGGGGTGATTGGGTACTGGGAAAACTCTTAATCATTTAATTAATTGAAAAAAAAAGTTGTAGGTTGAAAGTTTGTGACCCTGCAATGAGTGCTGTCAGAAAGGCTTACTACCTATGACACAATTTCCTTTCAAATTATTTAGCTTCCTCCTCCCCTTCTTTTCTATCATCATCATCACCATCATCACCATCACCATCATCATCGTCACCATCATCTCATGTGTGTGTGTGTGTGTGTGTGTGTGTGCACTCATGCCATGTGGGGGTCAGAGGGCAACTTTGTGGGGTCAGTTCTCTCCTGTTACCTTTATATAGGCTCCAGGTGTTGGACTGGCTTGTGTGGCAAGCACCTTTACCTGCTGAGTCATCTTGCTGGCCTCAATTCCCCTTTGAAATGGTAATGTCAGCATAATTGCAGATTCCTATTTATAGTTGTAAGGAAGGAGATGAGCCAGACTACCAGGGGCTGGGGGAAAGTTCGGGAAACTTACACCGACCTCCAGCGACAGTCACACTCCTCAGACACTGTGGTCACACTCCTTGTTTACGTGAATTTGTGCCGGGCTGTGCAGGCCTCCCTTGCTTCCTTTCTTTTAAAATATTCATTTTCGTTTTTAGTTATGTGTGTCTGTATGTAGGTGTGTACATGTGGAGCCTGTGTAGTCCAAAGGAGGATGTGGGACCCCTCTGAGTGTTACACCTGAACTGGGTGCTGGGAACTCAACTTGGGTTTTCTACCCCCGAGCCTTCTCTCCAGGCCCTTCCCCCTGCCTTTCTTTCTTCTTTTCCTTCTTCTTTCCCAGGGTGTCGCATGAAGCCCAGACACCTGACCCTTGTGATCTTGCCTCAGCTTTCCTAGTGCTGGGATTACTTACAGCTGTGTCCCACCACGCCCAACCTCATTACCCAAGTGGGTTTGTGTCGTTACCATAGTCTCTCATATCTCTCAACCACAAGATCCTTCTAAAGCCTTTCACTGGCCTCCCCTACCCCTTTCCTCGTCCCTAACCCCTAACCCAGTTCTGTTCTAAAATGTTGCCATTTCTTAGACATTGTGTCAATGGAATGAAATCCTTTGTTACCATTTGAATCGGGATTTTCTTTTCGCTGGGTGTAATTCTTGGAGCCTTGCTCCAGTGAGTACCAGTCCGAGACTCTTCTGCATGGCTGAGCGGCAGGATGCAGGATGGATGAAGGATCTTGCCACTTTCAGGTTTAAAGCGTATCTGTTCTTTTCAGCCTTTCTGGGAGACCAGAGGTGATTTGGCAAATAGAGGCACCATCACCTTGCTATTGCCTTCCTGAGCTTCTCTATCAGTAACTGAGCCCTGTAATATCACCAGGAAACATGTTTTCTGACAGCTCCATCAGCATCATAGTGTTGGCCCTGGATGGAAAAGCTTCTATAACACAAACCACATAAACCATGACAAGGGCATACTGACTGAGGGCAGTGATGGGATGGACTCCCTCTGTAGAAGTCCAAATAGCTACCAAGGGATGGAAACACACACCAGCCGAGTCTGACTGTATTCACGGGTGTATGGGCCACTCAGGAACACATATCAGTTATAAACCACAGAAGCAGACTAGGCATAGGAAACCACATTTCCCCATTTGTACGTCTTCTCTAGTCTATAAGTTACTGGAGTCCGATACTTTTGCAAACATTTGTTTATTATTTCTTCACTTTTGGCTAATTGAGACAGACTTGTGTAGCTTTGACTGGCCTCATAGTAGCTATGTAGCCCAGGTTGGCCTCTTTACTCTTGACAGTCCATCTGCCTCAACCTCATGAGTGTTGGGATTGCAAGTAACTACACTCACATCTGGCTCGATTTACATGTTTGTTTGTTTACTTGGAGAGAGACGGAAACACACAGCCCAGGCTGACCTCACACTTACTACGTAGCTGATGATGACCTTGAACTTCTGAACTTCTGTGTCGTTCCTCCCAGGTGCTAGCATTATAGCATTATAGGCATGTGCCACCATGTCAAGTTTATACAGTGCTGGGGATCAAACTCAGGATTTAGTGTGTTAGGCAAACACTATAATTGAGCTGCACGCGCAGCCCCTACTGATTCTTTGAGAAAAGGTCTCATAGAGCTGAGCCTGCACCTTGGATTCTTGCTGCTCCCGATTCACCTCTGAACTGCGGAGATTGCAAGCATGCAGCACCGTGCCTTCCCTTGTTTCTATATTTTTACTTTTATTTTTTGTGGTACTGAGGAGCGAGCCTAGGGACTTTGTGCACGCTTAGCGTCTGCCAGTGAGCCACACTTAATAATGGAACTGTAAGGTCACAGGAAGGGCTGCCTTCTTACAAAGCAGGCTTGTTCATTTTCTTCTTTTTCCTTTGAGACATGGTCTCATTATGTAGCTCTGACTGGCCTGGAACTTGCTATGTAGATCAGGCTGGCCTCAAACTCACAGAGACCCGCTTTCTTCTGCCTCTTAGTTTGCATCCCTACTCCTGATACCATTTCTTTTGAATTTGGACACACAGTGCTTCCAAAGCAGTGCGTCCCGGGTCCTGCTGTCACTAGCAGAAACAGCTTAAAGGAAAAGAGGCTTAGTTTGGCTCCGGGCTTAAGGGGATACAATCCACTGTGGCAGGAAGGGGTGTCAGTCTGTCTTGGCAGGAGTGTGTGGTGGAGGCACCTCACACATGGCAGGTCAGGAAGCAGAGAAAGGGCCTGAGTCAGGTCTGGACTCTAAGCCTCACGTCTCATCCCAGGCCTAGATCCACTTCTTAGACCCTAAGTTCCAAAGGTTCCACACTATCCCTAAACGACATCAGAGGAGGAGGTCTAGGCGTTCAAACACAAGTTCAGAACTTGCTGACATAGCGTGGAAATCTGCCTTCAGATTTTCAAACCCCCAAACCTCAAACAAACCGGGTGTGTGGGGGGACAGGGCGGTGCTGGAGCTACAGCTCAGTTGGTAGAGTACTTGCCCAGCATTCAGGGAGCCCTGGGTCTAACCCCCAACACCACATACACTCTAGTGGTGCACACCTGTGGTCCCAGCACACAAGAGGCACAGGCAGGAAGATCAGTTCCAGGTCACTCTTGGTTGGCTACATCAGGAGTTCGATACCAGCCTGAGATACAGGAGACCCTGTTGGAAGACAGACAGACAGACTGACAGACGGGAGGGAAAGAGGCAGGGAGGGAGGGAGGGAGGGTGGGAGGAAGAATCTACCAAAGTATTTTCTCGTTATTTAATAACTTATCTTCTAGACATACAACCTAGGTTGGAACTCTAGGCTCCTGAGTGCTGGGACTCTGGCATATACCACACACCTGGCCTTAACGAACTCTTAGACCCTTGGGTTACTGGGTCTAAGAACCAATTGGTTTCTTGGGAAGCATCCTGGGACTTCTCAGAAGGCTGGTGGTTCCATCTTAAAGTCATCAGGAAGTTGCCCAAATCTCTTGCGGGTCTCCTGAAGAACAAAACAGTTTAGGTTGATGGTTGCTTGGGAAATTACCAAGTAAACAACCATCTGTGAATGTGGAAATTCAGTTATTTCTTCTGCACATTCTTGAAGATAACAAACTATGGCTGATAGGATGCCAGACTATCAGAACTGTATGAATTTTGTTCAACTTCTGAGACACAGATTAGTATCACACTTATGCAAATTTATCTGAGACACAGATTAGTAACACACTTATGCAAATTTAACTTGCCAGGCTTATCATTAGATACTCCTTGACAACGTTCCCATTTGATTCAATACATCAAGTAAGCCTAATTAGTTGTATTTTGTCATTGTTTGGGGGTTTTAAAAAAAATGGGGCCTTAACTGTCATGATGGTGGCACATAGCTTTAATCCCTAACAGAGGTAGGTAGAACTCTGTGCGTTTGAGGCTAGCCTGGTCTACATAGCGAGTGCCAGACCAGCCAGGGCTACATAAGTGAACTCTCCCTCAAAAAGAAAAAGAAAAAAAGGAAGGAAAGAAAAAAAAACCATTAGTTTTACTGTGTGATCAAGGCTGGTGTGACAGTCATTATGTAGTCCAGGTTGGCTTTGAACTTAAGTTCTTCCTACTTCAGCGTCCTACATGTTGGGATCATCTATGTCTGGAGGCCCATTCCTCCCTCGGCTGGCTCTATCCCAGAATCCTTTCTGCCTACTGGATGTCCCAACTTCTACTTTCTGCCTCAGCTACAGACCAATCAGCTTTAATTGGCAGGAATTACATCCATACAGTACATAAGAGATTTTCTCTACAATCAGAAGACTCCAAAAGGGAAATCCAGATAGTTAAACAGCTTAGAGAAATGGTGTCACTCTTTAGCAGAGGATTTGGTTTCCTCACATGACCTAAGCCCGAGTGAGAGGCATGGAATGCTCGGGAAACAGTCTGGTAGACCAGTCTTTGTTTCCTGAGCCAGTTTGCTGAAAGGGTTAATAGCAAAGTGAAACCGACTGTCTTACAGTCTTGCACTACGGGCAGACCAGAGCTTGGTAGCTCACATCTGTAATCCCAGCACCAGTCTGTCTCAAATAGCAAAACAAAACGAAACCCTAGCTCTGGACATTGCTAGATTGGAGGCCAGGCTTTCAACACATTAGCTTCTTGGGAGCTTTTGTTTAATTTAGTGACAGGGTCTCATGTAACCCAGGCTGGCCTTCTACTTGATATATAGCCAACAAAGGAAATCCAGCAGATGGACTCCAGGAAATCTGCTGGGTCAGTGGAAGAGTGCCGTTAGCACCACGGCTTCTATCTCAAGCACCCAAACAAACAAACAAACAAACAAAAAACCAAGAACCCTAAATAGACACTCAGATTCACATTCAATCATTGATCTTTATGTGTGTGTGCGCATGTGTGTGCATGTGTGTATACATGTGTGTGCATGTGTGTATACATGTGTGTGCATGTGTGTATACATGTGTGTATGTGTGTGCGCATGTGTGTGCATGTGTGTGCATGTGTGTATACATGTGTGTGCATGTGTGTATACATGTGTGTGCATGTGTGTATACATATGTGTATGTGTGTGCATGTGTGTGCATGTGTGTGCATGTGTGCGCATGTGTGTATACATGTGTGCGCATGTGTGTGTGCATGTGCGTGTGTGCACTCCTGGTGCACATGGTGGTCAGAGGACAACTACTTGCAGACATTCTTTCCTTCTACTCCTGAGGGTTCCAGAGTCACACTCAGGTTGTCAGGTTTGGCAGCAACTGCCTCCGCCCACCAAGCCATCTGAGCCATCTTACCTGCCAGGTCTGCGTGTCCTTGGCATATGGCTTGCTTTGAGGTGAAGAAATTTGAAAACCAGAAAAATGCAGAGGTTTTTTTTGAATTTTCCTTCACACATTTTGTGTTATTTTAGATTTTCATTGCTTTGGGAAAATAGCTGAGAAAAGGGTTGTTGTTGTTGTTGTTGTTGTTGTTGTTGTTGTTTTGGGGCAAGCTCTCACTCTGCAGCCTGGGTAGGCCTAGAATTCACTGTGGAGGGCAGTCTGGCCTCCAGCTCCTACCCTCTACCTTCACCCTCCCTGGGATCTTCCTAGCTGAGGCAGGAGAGTACAGTGAAGTAAACCTGGTCCCCTCACACCGAGGGAAAGACAGCAAGGATGGGCTGGGACAGGATGCGCCCTCTTGTGTGCATCCCCCTAGGACCCATCTCCCCCAACTACAGGGTACCTAACTCTCCAGTGAATTCATCAAATCATGAACCTAACAATGGATTAATCTACTGATGAGGTCAGAGCCTCAGAATCCAGTCAAAAGCTTTATCCTGAAGGCAGGACTTGCAATCCTGCCTCAGAGATGGAGGCAGAAAGATCAGGAGTTCAAAGTCAGCCTTAACTACATAGCCAGTTCAAGGCCAGCCTGGGCTACTGGAGACCCTGCCGTGAAAAACTAATGAAACAAAGGCCCACCTCTGAATGTTGCTATCCTGGGGACACAACCTTCAACACATGAGCCTTTGAGGGACATTTTAGGTGCAAACCATGGCAAAGCCTAAAAACTGGTAGAGAAAAATAAAGTCAGTTGTCAGGCAGTCCTCCCCTCCCCATCGCTTTAGGACATCATATTTTTGTTACCAAGTCAGTCAAGTATCAAAACTGGGTATGGTGGCACAAGTCTTTAATCCCAGCTCCCAGGAGTCTGACGTAGACAGGCCTCTATGAGTTTGAGGCCAGCCTGGTCTACATAGTGAGCTCCAAGCCAGCCATGGCTACACAGTGAGACACTGTCTCAAAAACAAACAAACAAACAAACAGCAAAGAGTGCTGGCAGGACAGCTCTGAAGATCAAGGTTTTACTAAACCCGAGGACCTGAGTTAGATTCCCAAGGCCAGCACCATCAAAGACGAGAACCAGCTCTCAAAAGTTGTCCCCTGACCACCTTGGGCCCGGCAGAAGTCTCCCTGTCACCTGTGCTTAGATGGCTTCCGCAAAGAAGGGTGTGGAGAAGAAGGGCCATTCTGTCATCAACCAGATGGTGACTGAGGATATACCATCAACATTCACAAGCGCATCCATGGAGTGGGCTTCAAGGAGCGTGCCTCTTGGGCACTCAGAAATCTGGAAATTTGCCATGAAGGAGATGGGGAGTCCAGATGTGTGCATTGACATCAGGCTCAATAAAGCCGCCTGGGCCAAGGGAATAAGGAATGTTCCTTATCGCATCTGAATACGTTCGTCCGGAAAACGTAGTGAGGATGAAGATTCACCAAACAATCTCTGCACATTGGTAACTTACGTGCCTGTTACTACATTCAAAAATCTACAGACAGCCAAGGTGGATGAGAACTAACCTGCTGAATGTCGATAAAGTTGCAGAACTGACTATAAATAAATAAATAAATAAATAAATAAATAAATAAATAAATAAAATAAAAGTTGTCCTCTGATGGCCACATGAGTATCGTGGAACATTCATACATGTGTACCACTCGCACAAACACATACTAAATAAACAAACATGGATAAAGCTTTAAAGGATTTATTTATGTTCATTGGTGTTTTGCCTGCATGCTTGTCTATGTGAAAGTGTCAGATTTTGGAGTTACAGTTATGAACTGCATTATGGGTGCTGGGATTTGAACCAGATCCTCTGGAAGAGCAGTCAGTACCCTTAACCACTGAACCATCTCTCCAACCCCTAAATAAGTTTCTAATGCAAAGAAAAGTTAACTATGGGCAGATGACAAACACTTCTTTTCAGAGGCTTAAGTCAGTTATAGAGGCTCAGGCCTATAATTCTAGTGCTTGGGTGAGGGGATGCGGTGAGGCAGGAGGATGACTGAAAGTTTGAGGCTAGAATTGACTTCAGAGCGAGACTTTGTCTTAAAACAAAAAATAAGATGGGAAGATGACTCTGTGGCAAAATGGTTACTGTACCTTACAACCCAGAACCCAGGAAAATTTCAAACAATAGTGCATGGGTCTATAATCCCTGGGGCCCCTAGGAGGAGATGGGAGACGGAGGCAGGAGAATCACCTCAAGCTCTTAGGCCAGCTAGCCTGAGCTACACATCTGTGAACAAGTGAGGCCTTGTCTCATGCTCAGCTCTGCAGCACATATATTAAAATTGTGCTGATTAGCATGTCCCCTGCAAGAGGATGACACAGATTTGTGAAGTATCTCATGTGCCCACATACATATACATATATACACGTAACAGCCCCCTAGACCTTAGTCTTGGCTACCTGTTCTTACTAACTGAAGTATGCCAACCCAGGATATGGCTTTTGTGGTTAAAAACTCACCCTGAGAAAGGCTCAGGGCCACAATGGGATCCCCAAAACTCAGTGTAGTCACTGGTAGGCTAATAAAGACCTTCTTCAATCTGTGTCCAAGTAGTCTTCTATGGTGGACATCCCACAACAACACACACAACAAACACACATTACACACACACACACACACACACACACACACACAAGAAATAATCCCTTAAACGAACAACTAAAGAAAGGGGCGGGGGAGAAGAAAGAGAAGAGGAAAAAGATAGCTCAGGGCTCCGAGGTTTAAGGGCAAGGGATCAGTGTCATCTTGTCTCTGGTGTGGCACTGTAACAGCAAAAGCACATTCCAAAGAGACAGAGCGTATCCTTGGACTGGAAGACAGAGCATGGAGAGAGGACAGACAGACAGACAGACAGACAGAACAGACAACCTTTTTCTAGGTATAACTCAGGTCCATTGAGAACTACCTGAATGCTTCTCAGGTATAGTGTCTTCTATAATTAATGACTCCTTCACCCACTGCCTTCCCTCCTTGCTCCTCCAGATTCTCCTCTGCTCTTCTCTTCCACAGCTTCTGACCTCTCCTCTCCTCTTTTTCCAGTGCTGGAAATCTCTAGATCCCAAAGTCTTCTATCTAGGTGGTCTTACCTCTTTTTTTTTTCTTTTTTTTTAATTTTTATTTATATGAGTACACTGTAGCTGTCTCCAGAAGAGGGCATCAGAGTTTATTACAGATGGTTGTGAGCCACCATGTGGTTGCTGGGAATTGAACTCAGGACCTCTGGAAGAGCAGTCAGTGCTCTTAAACTGCTGAGCCATCTCTCCAGCCCCAGGTCCGACCTCTTAAAGGTTCCACTGCCTTTTACCATTGCCCCCACATTGGAGACCACATTGCTTTCAACCCAGGGAACCTGGAGAGACACCTGAGATACACAAACCACATTCATACTGTAGCACTCTGTCTCTATTTTCTGAGCTAATGCTTACATAGCGCACGCTTCTATCTGTCGGGTTTCTGTTACTATAATAGAATACTTGAAGCTGTGTTATTTTCTTTTCTATCCTTCCTTTCATTCTTTTGAAACGTGATTACTATATTAGTTAGTAATCTGGCCTCGAACTCATGAAGTAGCCCAGCTGGTATCTAACTTGTGGCAATTCTCCTATCTCAGTTTCCTGAGTGCTAGGATTACTTGTGGGCCCCCACATCCAGCGCTTTCTTCACTTTTAACTTAGTCCTTGTTTCTGTTTTTGAGATAGGGTCTTACATCTCATGTAGCCCTCAATCTTACAATCCTGCCAAGGCTGCCACCTCTCAGTGCTGGAATTACAGGCTTGTGTCACCGTGCCTAGCTCCTCAAACCACTTTATTAATGAATTCAATCTCACATTTATCAATTCTTTTTCTGCCCGCTGTTGGGTTAGCAGTTTCATAAACTCACCAATATCTGTCACAGAGTTCTGGAAAATTCTTCTCTGGTCTGAAGTCATTAAAAATTCACATTTCTCGGAGACCTCCTCTTTCCCGGCAACCTTGTAGAAGACACCACTTTAGGGTTTTAATTGCATGCAGAAAGTGTCCAGAAAGATAGAATAGAGCAACTGAACACAACGAAACCAGAGATGTATAATGATCTGATAGTTCACAGTGAAAGCCACTCATTATTCTACAGCCTACAACACTGCGCTTGGATGTGATGGTTCATGGTTAAATCCTCTGCCCTTGGGAGGCAGATGCAGGGGGATCATGAAGAGTTCAAGGCAAACCTGGACTATGTTGCGAGTTCCAGATCAGCTGGGGCTACATAATGAGATCCTGTCTCCAAAGAGAGTAACATTAGAATTATAACTATTAATAAAAACCTAGACACAGACTTATGAGTTATGACTCTCATACAATTTTGGATTATATATTAATAATGCATTCAAAACTCCATTTATACAAAAAATTCATTCATACATGCACAAGTCTAATATGTGTTTTTTGGACTTTTAGGGACCCTCTGAGGGGCTGATGAGATGGCTCAGTGGGTGAAGGCGCCTGCTGCCAAGCCTGACGATCTGAGTTCAACCCCTGGAATCCACTTAAAGATAGAGAGAACAGGTGGCCCAGAGTTGTCTTCTGATCTCTACACCCATGCTGTGCAATGTACAATTGTGTGTGTGCACACAAAGATTAAGAATTGGAACAAGGGGGAAATTTTGATTTGAGGAAGTTTGTCCAATAGATGCAAAGCTTAAAGCACTTAGTTAACTAGGGCCTTTTTGAAAGAAAACCAATGAAGGAACCTTTTGAAGGGCACTCTTGGCGTGGCGACACACCCCTGTCACCCCAACACTACAGTGGTTGAAGTAGGAAGATACTTAGTTTAAGGTCGTCCTCAGCTAGATATCAAGTTCAAAGCCAGCCTGGGCTACGTGAGATTCTATTTCTCAAACAAAAGCTAGCCAGGTGTGGTGGCTCAGGCTTTCAATCCCCGCACTCAGGAGGCAGAGGCAGGTAGCGCCGTGTGTTCAAAGTCAGTCTGGTGTATATAGTGAGTTCCAGGACAGCCATAAAAGAGTACTAGAAAGACCTGACTCAAGGGGTGGGGGGAGGCACTACACAGAAAACAATGCGGAACAATCTTAGATCTTAGATTTTCAGGCTGATTGCTTAAAAGATTAAAGAAAAAAATACTTTCACTATCTCCTACTCTGTGCAGACCAAACACGGCTGTGGTGGCACAGGCCCATTTTCCTAGCACTCAGCAAGATGGAGGATAAGAAGTTTGAGACTACCTGGGCTACATAGTAAGACCCTGTCTTGAAATGCCAAAATAAAGCCAGGCGATGGTGGCGCACGCCTTTAATCCCAGCACTTGGGAGGCAAAGGCAGGCAGATCTCTGAGTTCAAGGCCAGCCTGGTCTACAGAGAGAGATTCAGGACAGCCAGGGCTACACAGAGAAACCCTGTCTCAAAAAAAAAAAACCAAAAAAAAAACAAAAAACAAAAAACAACAACAACAAAAAAACAAAATAAACCAAACGAAGCAAGCAAGCAAAACCACAATCAAAACACAAAAACAAAATAAATTTATGAATAAAAAAAAATCAGTATTATGACAAAGACTAGAACATAGCAGCAATGCATTTGTTCCTCATCTGACCCATGTTTTCTCAGCACCAGTTCCTCATAAGACGCAGGCTAACGCATGAAGCCAAGACATTTATGCAAGAGAGTAATACTGGCCATAAGTGTAACCCAGCAGCTCCGGGGTCAGACCAACTGCCCACTGACCACAGATCTCAAGGCTAGGATGTGAGCACACAGAAGGAAGGCATCTTGTAAAACCACACCAGTGAATGCCAAGAAGCTGTTGCTGCGTGGTAGCCCCGCTTGTATCCTCTCACTCCACCCTCACCCCATGGCAAGAGACTGTTGCCCAGTAGCGCCCCCTACCGGCCCCTGCCATCCCCTGTGGCTGAGTTGGTAGGCTTGCTCCATCAGCTCCTGTTTTTGAACTGACATCCCAGTAATGGATCCTGGCCCAGCCAATTCACAATACACACTTGACGCTATTCCTGCTGTTCTAAGAAGCATTAATGCTTTAGGATTAGAAGCACTTTCTAGCCTAGGACAGTGGATAAGCCAGGAGAATGCCTCCCTGGCACAGAGGTATGTTGGTGTACCGTTGCAATCCCAGCTCTCAGGATATGGACACATAGGATCAGAAGTTCAAGGCTATCTTCTGCGACGTGGAGAGTTTAAGGCTAGCCTGAGCTACGTAAGAACCCATTTCAAAAAGTAATTTCTAGGTTCTGGGTACATCTTTAGACCCTACACTTTTCCTCACATACAGAGCTGTTTCCCATCTTATTTTTAGTTTTGTGTAATAGTCATTCAGGAGACTAACACCATGTTTCTAATCATTATTAGAATTTTCCTCCCCGTGGGACTGGAAAGATAACTCGGCAGTTAAGAGTTAGTTCTGCTCCGGCAAAGGACCCAAGTTTCCAGGATCCACTCTTGGGTGGCTCATAACCAACCATAAGTAATTCGGCCGCAGGGGATCTGATACCTCTGGGCCCCACAAAGAGATACAAACAACTGAAGATAATAATAATAATTAATAATGATGAAATAAATCTTTAAAAAAAGAATCCACCCCCCAACTCCTCTTCACTCCTTTCTTTTCTTTGGAGGAGTTTAAAGTCTCACTCCGGCTTGAAACTCACTATATAAACCAGGCTGGTCTCAAATGCAGCAATTCTCCTGTCTTTGTCTCCCAAAATGCTGTGATTATAGGCATGTACCACCGTGCTTGTCTATAACACAATTTTCAAATGTGGAAACAGAATGAGTTTTCTAACAGGTCAAAATATATTGGTCTATTTTCCATATCATATATAAAGGGGTGTGGAGGGGGAGTTCAGCAGGTAAAGATACTTTTGAGTCCAGTGGCCTGAGTTTGATCCCTAAGATCCACTGGGAGGAAATGACCAAGACCTGGAAGGTGTCCTCTGGCCTCCACACATGCAGTGTGGCCCAAAGGCATGCAGGTATGCAGACGCATACAAAATGAAGAATTATAAAAGATGTGTAAGCCCTGAACTTTAGCTTAATAAACTTTAGGATTGTATTTTTATTATTTATTTTTGAGACAAGACTCAAACCTCAAGGAAGTTCTCCTGCCTCAGCTTCCTGAGTTTTGGAACTACAGATATGTACCACGATGCCTGGTTAGAAAACTTAACTTATTTAGAAATGGCCTAGATATCTAATGTGTATGACTTCATTTAGTGTATCTTGACCTTAAGATTTCAAGTTACTGAGAAAGGTTTGTTTTTTGAGACAGGGCTTTTGCTATTTATTCAGGCTGGCCCACAACTCTTGGTTCTCCTGCCTCAGCGACCCGAATACTGGGATTACAGGTATCTCTGGTGTGGGACATCTTTTTTAAATCTCTCTCTCTCTCTCTCTCTCTCTCTCTCTCTCTCTCTCTCTCTCTGTATGTTATGCATGCATTCATGTGAGCACAAGTACCCAAGTTGCCCCAGAAGAGAGAGGGTGTTAGATTCCTTGGAGCTTGGTGTTAGCCGTGAGCTGTCTGAAGAGGGTGCTTAGTCCTCTGCAAGAACCGCCTGACGGCACTGCTGCCCGAAAAGGTTTTGAAATTACAAATGTACAGGGTGCTCTTTGTTGTCCTGGCCTTTTCATCCCTTTCTGATGCTTTCGATGTAGTGACTCCCTACATAGATGGTGAAGATGGTATCCCCCTGGGAGCTGTGGTGCATGCTTGTAACCCCAGCACTTGGGAAGCCGGGATAGGAGTACTGCGTGCTTGAGGCCAGACTGAGCCACATAGTGAGTTCCAAGCCAACGTGAGTTACAGATGTGGACTTTGTCTTGGGGGAAAACCATAAGGAAATATGGGAACTAGCTGCAAGAGACTGGGGTCTGCTTCAGTGTTCCAACCAGGGAGTGAAAAGGAGGCCCACACTCTAGATGAGGAAGATGCTTTGGAATGCAGCCCTCCCGCTGAGTCTCCTCGACCGGTGGGTCACCACCCCTTTGGGGGATCGAGTATCAGATATTTACATCACAGTTCATAACAGTAGGAAGATTACAGTCATGAAACAGCCACAAAAATAATATTATGGTCGGGGGTCACCACAACACGAGGAACTGTATTAAAGGGTCACAGCATCAGGAAAGTCGAGAACCACTGTCAAAGCTCTCTGTCCTCCTGAGTCCTCAAGTTGAGACAAGAGCCACTCTCTCCTCTCAAGACTGACAACCCTGGAACAAACCTGATTTGTTCCTACCGACTCCCAGGCCCTGAACATTGGCCTTTGAGTGGTGAGCCTCTGACTGCAGAACACGAGGGGTACATTTATAAATTGTTCGTCCCATTTATATTCACCTCACTTACTTATTCTTAACAATTATGTGTAAATTGCTCCTGGAAATTTCATGGGTATCGCACAAAGCCTGCAGATGGCCCAGCTTCTGTTGCTGTGTGCACTCCTTCCCGGTCATCCACAATCAGGGCACAACACATCTAGATGCCCAAGAGCTGGCTCAAGGGGCAGACTTTCCCGAAAGCCCCTCCATCAGACAGGCTGGAATGGAGAGAGGAGGGGCCTAGTCTCCTTCTTGATCAAAGAAATACATGGGCAGGCCTGGCCTGAGATGAGGCAAGTTACATCACAGGGATGGGAGGGTCATGCCACTCTGGATAGGCTGAGGCTTCAGTGATGTCCCCGCCCCCTCACCCCCCCAATCTCACTGCTTAACTGATGCCCAGTATCTGCCCGTGAGAACCCATGTAAGAATTACCCACTCGTGGAAGGAATGGGGCTATATCTCTAAGTCCACGGCAGAATCATTGCTGTCACACAATCCCTGGGCCCCAGAAGCGGGACTGTTACTGGTCATGTGACTCAGGCATGGAGGTGGAGGAGGCGGGAGCCCGGATGGGTCCACATGGCTGGATTGTGTCCATAGACTTTGTGAGTGACACATCCTTTGATCACTACAGGTGACAGGTGGCATGTGCCTGATATCAAGTCCTGTCTAGGCACATGAAGATGCTTTTCAGGAAAGCTGGGCTGGTAGCAGTGGAGGATGAGAACACCTGTGTTACACACCTGTCAAAATGGCCAACAACAGCAACAAAACAGTGGGCAACACCGAATCCACATGTGATGGCGTCAGAATCAAAATGGAGGAACTCATGTCAACCCCTACAGAGTAAAGTGCTGCAGGTCATAGAGGCCCAATGATGTTATCCCTGTGGACATTGGGACTCTGACTCTGATTCATTGGTCAGATCCTTTGGACTCTGGTATGGCTGGTAAACATGATTAGAGGTTTATCTGTCACTTCAGGGCCTTTCCATATTCTACTGCAAAGACTGTGACTGGCAACAGCGCTCATTAAATTCTCTCTGCAGAGGAAAGCCAGATAAGAACCTTTCCACTGAGTGTCTGTTAGTGTCCTGAAGTAGCGCCCATTGCTAAGACTCCTTGCTGTTCCTGGATAGATTCCTCAGGGGTAATCGAGACCCAATTACATGTGCTAAGAGAATGGGCCAAACGTCCGTGTGACATTTGCCATGGTTATTTGAGTGGATACCTTTAGGTCTGGGTTCATGTTTCAAAATCATTTACACAAAATGAAGATGATGATGATGATGATGATGAAGATGATGATGATGATTGAGACACTGTGTGGTCTGGAATTCACTTTGTAGACCAAACTGGTCCTCAACTCACAGAAATCCACCTGCCTCCGCCTCTGCCTCCTGAGGCTAGAATTTAATGCCACTATGCCCATCTAACTTGAAGCTATTATAATGTTAATAATACTACTTTACTTCTTCACTTT
Source organism: Tokudaia tokunoshimensis (assembly GCA_036184795.1). NCBI lineage: Eukaryota > Metazoa > Chordata > Mammalia > Rodentia > Muridae > Tokudaia > Tokudaia tokunoshimensis. The sequence continues at coordinate 88,721,753 of BTHU01000016.1, read as the reverse complement.
TAAAAGCCTTGTTCCTTGCTCTGATTGTGCTGACTAGCAACACTTGGGAGGCCGAGGCAGGACTGTTAAGAGTTCAAGGTCAGCTTGAGCTATAGAGTGAGACTCTGTCTCAAAAGACAAAACTACAGAAATTAAAAAATAACAGAGGGGCCAGAGGATGACTCGGGGGCGTGGAAAGTGTTTGTCACCACACTTTTACCTGAATGCCTGAAACACCTGAGTTTGACACAGAGATCCACATGGTAGGAGGAAAGAAGTAGTTTCTGAAAGGTACACACACACACACACACACACACACACACACACACACACACGAAAAATAAATAAATATGAAGCCAAGAGTCAGTGAGGGAGGGCCCTCTTGCTTATCTGCCTAGTAACATGACCTATGACCAAAGATTCTGTAGAACCATAACTCGTCCCCAGGCAACCATAAATTCACCCCAAGATTTCTTTTTTTAATTTAAAAACAACATCTCACTTTGTAGCCCTGAGCAGTCTCAAACTCATAGCAATTCTCCTGCCTGTGCTTCCACAGTGACACGTGCCACCGTGCCTGGTTTCTAGTTCTGTGAGGCCGTCTTCCCAGCGACCTCTCATGGAACTATGGGCTGAACCACACATTTCTTTTTTGTTTGTTTGTTTTTTGTATTTTGAGACAGGGTTTCTCTGTGTAGCCCTGGCTGTCCTGGAACTCACTCTGTAGACCAGGCTGGACTTGAACTCAGAAATCCTCCTGCCTCTGCTTCCCAAGTGCTGGGATTAAAGGCGTGCACCATCACTGCCCCGCCAAGGATATCATTTTATAACAACTAGTTCTCATGGCTTCCCTTAAAGCTTTCTGTGCCTCTGTCTTTCCAGGGTGACTCTAGTCCACAGGCAGGCGTCTTCCAGGTGGGAGTCCCCCACTCATTACTAAACTGTTCTCAGGGGTTGAGAGTCACTGTTTCTGCTGTTACGTATAGCAACACTGGCAGGAAGGAAAAGAGAGTCCCTCACATGGAAATGGCAGACACGGCACAGCTAATCTGCATGGACAATCCAACAGTCTCTTCACTAATGACCTGCTGTCATCTTGTGGCCGGTGCTGGCACTCCTGGGCACTCGTTTCACAGAATGGAAATGTGTTCGTATAGAAAACTGACCCTGCCTGCTTGCAGCCACTTTATTCATAAAGGGCAAGGCTAGAAGCAAGCAGCTTCTTTAGCTGTCCTTTTAGCAAGTTCTTTAGCAAGAGAGCACTCAGTGACTATGATATATTTCACCCATTTGTCCTGGTAATGAAAACCAGCTAACTCTTAGAGAATCATGTCGTATGAAGAAAAGCCACTCCGAAGTCTGTAGTTAGGCCTGTGGCCATAACTTACTAGAAGCAACAGATTCTGAGGTTAGCAGGTCCAAATATTAGCTCTGTGAGGGACAGAAAATGGAGTGCAGGAAGGAGTGGAGGTTACAGAGAAGTCTGGAGAGGAGCTGGATGAGACCATGAGCAGAGTGAAGTTGTATGGTTGTATAGTTGTGTATAGGCAGTGGAATAGTGTATATAGACAGTGGTAATGTTGTATATAGGCAGTGGTATAGTTGTGTATAGGCAGTGGTATAGTTGTGTATAGGCAGTGGTATAGTTGTGTATAGGCAGTGGTATAGTTGTGTATAGGCAGGACGGAGTCATGTGGGAAACTGGGCTAAATGCACAAGGTTCTCTCTATATCATTTCATTTTTAAAAATTATTTTGTTATTCTTTAATGTGTGTGAGTGCTTTGCTTACATGTATGACTGTGCACCATGCATGTGCCTGGTGGCTATGGAGACCAGAAGAGGGTCTGAGATCACCTACAACTTGAGTTACAGATGGCTGTGGCCTGCCACCTGGGTACTGGGAATAGAACCTGGGTCCTCTGGAAAAATCAGCCGGTGCTCTTAGTCTCTGAGCCATCTCTTCAAGGCTTTTATCTCATTTCTTAAAATGACATGTGACTCTGGAGCAAGTGAATTGGCTCCGTGGGGGGAAGGGCCTGACCTGACACACAAGACTGTCCCCCCAGAACCCCAGGAAGGGTAGGAGAAAACCAACTTCTCAAAGTCATCCTCTGGCCTCCATGTGGGTGCAGCGGCAGCCACACACTCACACTTCACACACACACACACACATACATATATACATAATAACAACAACAACAATAATAAGTGGCACATAGCTCTATGTAAGGTTAAAGCAGCACGTGCCACACTGAAAGCTTCCTGGCTGAGGACTGACTGTGGTGTCCTTTAATCTATAGATTAAACCTAATTAATTGATTGATATTTGCCCAGTAGCTAGTCATCTCTGACCTTTAGTCAGGAATTTTCCTTTCCCAACACAAAGAATGCTTAAGAGACAGAAAGCACAGTTCCTCCACCGCCTCCATTGATACACATTGAGGGTATCATGTCATCAACACCTGCCAATTAAAATGTTTTTCTAGTGCTGAAGATCATAGCCAGGTCCTCAGTATGCCGATGGTGTACCATAACTGAAATATTTCCCCAGCCCTTTAGGCTAGTCTAGAATTCATGGCAATCCTCCTGCCTCAGCCTCTGGGGTGCTAAGGTTGCAGCCATGAGCGATTATGCTTGGCAATAAGCTATCTACCAACTGTTTTACACCTACACCCCTAGGCCCTGTAATATTTCTTGACAAGTCTCAAAAACAATAGAATTATCCCCAACACAGCTTGAGAATAATAAATATCTTTTAAATATCTTTTGTTTTTTGGTACTGGAGATTGAATTTAGGGCTGTACACACTGGGCAAGAACTCTGCCCGTGAACTATATCCTCAGCTCTACGGAGGTGATTAGCGGGCGCCGAGGACTCTTCTAGTTCTTGCCTCTGGGATTTAGAATCAGCAGGCTCAGAGCTGGGGTAGAGGGGAGAGGGTTCTAATTATTCTTGGGGGTTCTTACAGAGTTTCAAAGAGTCAGTCACTGTCTTAGTTATGGTGTCTGTTGTTGTAAAGACACCACGACCCCAGCCACTCTTATAAAGGACAACATTTATTGGGGCTGGCTTACAGGTTCAGAGGTTCAGTCCACCATCATGGCAGGAAGCACGGCAGTGTCCAGGCCGACATGGTGCTGGAGAAGGAGCCAAGAGTTCTACATCTGGATCAGCAGGTGGTGGGGGAGAGAGAGAGGAGAGAGAGGAGAGAGAGAGAGAGAGAGAGAGAGAGAGAGAGAGAGAGAGAGAGAGAGACTGGGCCTGGTTTGAGCTTCTGAAACCTCAGAGCCCACCCCCACCCCCCAGTGGCACACTTACAAGGCCACACCTCCTCATAGTGCTCCTCCCTGTGAGGCTATGGGGACCATTTTCATTTAAAACCACCACAGTTACTAAGGGGTGAACTTTGGGGTTGTTCCTTATTTGGATTGATGTATTAGGTCGTGCATTCATTTTTCCTGCTAGCCATGCCCCTTCCCACAGTGCATCTGACTTTAATTGTATGCATACCCAGTTATGCATAGATATAACACGGTGACTATGGGATCTCCCTAAAATGTTGCTTGAGGACGCACTTTTGTGTTTCATTGAATATGTACCCAAACCCACTCAGGTCAACTCATCTTTTCTGCTTTTTCTTTTTTCTTTTTCTATTTTTTTTGTTTGTTTTTTGTTTTTTGCTTTTCGAGACAGGATTTCTCCGTGTAGCCCTGGCTGTCCTGGAACTCACTCTGTAGACCAGGCTGGCCTGCAACTCAGAAATTGTCCTGCCTCTGCCTCCCAAGTGCTGGGATTAAAGGTGTGTGCCACCACTGCCCGCTTCTGCTTTTTCATACCTAGATATGTTTAGGAATATACTTGAATAGGAACTGTCTGAATTTGATCATGACCAGTGGCAGGAAATGTATATCACTGTCCAATGATGGCAGTATGCATGGCCTGACACAGGTGGGGGTTTCCAGGGGTTCTGAGGTTGCTAGGTGCATTATTCTAAGGAGGGGATTGCATAACCCATAACCCACCTGACTTCTTTCTGCCTTACTCTCTGGAGAGCTGGATCACAGCTATGCACAGTGCACCTTTTTCCCTTTCTGGTGCTGTTTCTGTTTGTTTTGGTTGACATGGTAATTATGCATTACAATGGGTTTCATTATGACATTTTTGTACATGTATATACTATATTCAGATCAGGTTTCCTCCCTTTTTAAGGCAGATGACACGTGCTGTGTTTGTATGGAGCATGCTTTGCTTGGCCATTCAGCTGTCTAAAATGCTTGATAAAACAAGAGTCTTCCATTGACTTAATAGCTTCGAGTGGTAACATACAATAATGGAGTTACTTAGCTCAGGCATTCGGAAGACCAAGAACTGGGACTGGCCCCGTGGATAATACACTCACCCTTAGGCCCTATCTACCTGCCTGAGGGAACAGGGGTCAATCTTTCCTACATAAGCTTGAGGGCCACTCTGAAATATCCAGCCAATGCCACATCTGGGTCAACAGAGCTGTCCCACCCCAGCCTGCTGCCCCAGCTCTGCTCTGCCAAGATGCCCTTGGTGAGGTCACAAGGCAAATGAGAGGAGGCTAACCCCATAAGTTGGGAGGCGGAAAAGGAGGGAGCATTGGCCTCACTCTTTCATTACAACCCACAATAGCAGCATCCTTCCGGGTTCCTGGAGAACTACGTTCGTCTCTCTAGAGAGCAGCAGCTGCAGTTACTCGCCACCATTCATGATCTTCACCTGTTAAAAACTCTTCCATCTCCTAGCACAGCCCACACTTAGGACTAAGTCTGCACATCTGGGCCTTCGGGGGACACATATCAACTCGATCCAAACCATTGCCCCTGCTCCCCTTTCCTGGCTACTGGGAGTGATATATGGCTGTCAGCCTTAGGCCAGACGTCTATTTGTCTGAGACCCTGCTTTTTATTTATTTTTATTATGTTTTTTTTAAAAAAAAAACTATTAGTATTTTATTTTATTTTTAATTATGTGAATGTGTGTGTGGTATGTGCAAATGAATTCAGGTGCCTGTGGAGACCAGAGGCATTAGGTCCCCTTGGGGCTGGAGACACAGGAAGTTGTGAGGCACCTGACATGGCTTCTTTGTAAGAACAGTAAACATTCCTAACCTCTGAACTGTCTTCCCAGCCCCAAGACCCAGCTCTTAAAATCTCATTCATTTACAAAGAGGTTTTCAAACATCATTTGTTTTATTGTTTCTCTCCTCCCTTCTTCTCCATCCCCTCCCCCTCCCTGCCCAGAGCTGGGATTATGGGCATATGCTACAGCCTGGAGGGAGCCCCTGCTTCAGAAGTGGGATTGCTAAATTGTAGAAATACATTTGAACCTGCTTTCTTATCAGAGCTGCTTGGGTGTGCCCAGTGACCGTGGATAATACACTCACTCTTGGGCCCCATCTACCTTCCAGAGGGAACATGGGTCAATCTTACCAACACAAGCCCTGAAAAATCCAGCCAGTGCCACATCTGGTCCAAGACAGTTGTCCCACCCCAGCCTGCTGCTCCAGCCACAGGTTGAAAGACACACAGCCTGAGGTCTACAGGGCAGGCCCAGCACACCACCGATAACCGAAGACCCATGTCTTCACGGTTCCCCTCTTGGTAGTCCCGGCAATACTATTTGTCCCTATAGCAGTCACTCCGGGGCCACATCCTGAGTGTGCCAAGAGCAGCCTCAGGCAAGGCTGAGGAGAAGACGGTTGTAGGGTAGTGTACTTAGGCCGCTTTCTGTGTTTCCATCTTAACAGTGGGTATCCTGGACCCGGGTGACCAAAGCCAGGTCCCGGCTTAGGCTGGGTACTTGGGACTTCACTTTCTCTGAGCACCCAGAGTAGAGCCTACCTCCACACTTCTCAGGAAGTGTGAAGAATCCCTGACAAGTCAGTCGTGAATGAGGGTGTGTGTGTGTGTGTGGGGGGGGTGTCCCAGCAGCATACAGCACAAGTTTCTCTTTGAGGATGCATTACCCCCAGCCTCCTACCCAACCTGCGGGGACATAGGACCCCTGGCCCAGCCACACCCTGAGAGAGACTTCAGTTCACAGGGCAGGGGTGGGGCCAGGGTGACTACATCTAGAGGAGGGACACGGACCTTTACAGCCAGGAACAAAGTCCATCTCTGAGTTGAGTCCAGGCAGGCTAGGCGCAAGCTTACGGTACCTTGGTTCCCTGGCTGGGCAGCCCATCAGTAACTCCAACCATGCAGGGAGACTGGGTGCTGCTGTTGATTTTGAGTCTCAGGATCCATTTGTCCTTTGGTGTCATCCCAGGTAAGAAGGCTCCTTTCTGATTCCCATAGGGGGACTAACTCACCATCACACCTGGACTAACCTGGCTATACTTCCTCTTGTGTAGTGGAAGAGGAGAACCCAGCCTTCTGGAATCAAAAGGCGAAGGAGGCCCTGGATGTTGCCAAAAAGCTGCAACCCATTCAGACATCAGCCAAGAACCTCATCATCTTCTTAGGGGACGGTGAGTGTGCGAGGCCGGGCCACTCTGGGGACTCCCCCCAAACTCTAGGCACCCATTGATGGGTCCAGGAAAGCCTAGGGTTCTGATCTGACCAGATTTGGCTTTTTAGGGATGGGGGTGCCCACGGTGACAGCCACCAGGATACTAAAGGGACAGTTGGACCATCATCTAGGACCAGAGACACCACTAGCCATGGACCATTTCCCATACATGGCTCTGTCCAAGGTGAGCACTAGAACACATATCCAGGATGGGAAAGGGGGCTGGAGGAGGAAGAACCCAGAAGACCTGGGGCCCAAGTTTGCAAGCAAGACAGTGTAGACATGTCCCAGGAAGCAGGGACTAATGTAGTACCCAGCTGAGAGTGTCTCTGTCCCCAGACATACAACGTGGACAGACAGGTCCCAGACAGCGCAGGCACAGCCACAGCCTATCTCTGCGGGGTCAAGGCCAACTACAAGACTATCGGCCTGAGCGCAGCTGCTCGATTCGACCAGTGCAACACCACATTTGGCAACGAGGTCTACTCAGTGATGTACCGTGCAAAGAAAGCAGGTAGGTTGTTATTGGGCTCGGGGACAGGGTTAGATCACTGGATGATCTTCTTTCATCTGCAGGGAAGTCTGTGGGAGTGGTGACCACCACCAGGGTGCAGCACGCCTCTCCAGCCGGCACCTATGCACACACTGTGAACCGTGACTGGTACTCGGATGCAGATATGCCTTCTTCTGCACTTCAGGACGGCTGCAAGGACATCGCCACACAACTCGTTTCCAACATGGACATTGATGTGAGCTCCAAAAACCAGACAGAGGGATGGATGAAGGGTGAACCTTGGACTGGCCATAGTTCTAGGCATAAACAGTCTGAACTCCAAGTTCCATGCAGTATACATATGTAAGGGGTGGGTGTGGAACATCCAGGAGAAACACACCCCATGGACATCGTGGGGACACAGGGGCTGTCTTTCAGTAGGGGGTAGGGAGTTCCTAAAGCCCTAAGTCTACCTGTGTTGATCCTCTGACCAAAGGTGATCCTCGGTGGAGGCCGGAAGTTCATGTTTCCCAAGGGCACTCTAGACCCTGAATACCCAAGCGACCATAACCAGTCTGGAACCAGGCTGGATAATCAGGACCTGGTGCAGGAGTGGCTGGCAAAACACCAGGTGATGTGGGTAGCAGGGAAGGAGTCAAGGCAGGGCCTAGGGCAGGACTGTGCCTCTCAGGGCTATGTGCTAAGACTGGTTGTGTCTCTGCAGGGAGCTCAGTATGTTTGGAACCGCACAGAGCTCATTCGGGTGTCCCAGGACCCAGCAGTGACTCACCTCATGGGTAATACCCTGGCTCTGCCCTAGCACCTCTCAGATGGAGCCTGTATGTGTACCATCACATTCCTTCCCCCCCCCCCGAACTTGGTTGCCATCATGATTTCCTGTGCCCCTCAGGCCTCTTTGAGCCAGCAGAAATGAAATATGATGTCAACCGAAACACCTCAGTAGACCCTTCCCTGACAGAGATGACAGAGGCAGCCGTGAACCTCCTCAGCAGGAATCCACAAGGTTTCTACCTCTTTGTAGAAGGTGAGAGTTATGTCTGGCAGAAAAGAGAAGGGGGCAGGGGTCCCGAGCAAACTCAAACATCTCCCCCATCACTGGCTTCCTACAGGGGGTCGTATTGACCAAGGCCACCACTCGGGCACAGCTTACTTGGCACTGACTGAGGCTGTCATGTTCGACTCTGCCATCGAGAAGGCCAGCCAGCTTACCAGTGAGAAGGACACACTAATACTCATCACTGCGGACCACTCTCATGTCTTCTCATTTGGTGGCTACACACTTAGGGGGACCTCCATCTTTGGTAAGCCAAGGGGCGGTGTCAGGTGATGTTGCTTCAGATCTATGGGAACAGATATTGCTGGGCCTCGGTTTCCTCACCTATCAAAATGGCGCAAAATGACTATGTAAAGAATGTAACCATTGAGTAAGCTAAATGTGCTCACCCGCACTCCAAAAGCTGTAGTCAGTATGAGGACAAGATGTCTCCCTTCTTCCATACAGGTCTGGCCCCACTCAATGCCCTAGATGACAAATCCTACACCTCCATTCTCTATGGCAATGGCCCGGGTTATGTGCTTCATTCAGGCAACCGGCCCAATGTCACCGGTGCTGAGAGTGGTAAGTGCCACAACGTTGCCTAGCTTGAGGTGCAGGCAGAGGAGACCAGGGCAGATGGACGCTGCTCCCCTAAACACCCTGTCTCCCTAGGTGGTCCCGACTACAAGCAGCAGGCGGCTGTACCCCTGTCGTCAGAGACCCACGGCGGGGAGGACGTGGCCATATTTGCGCGTGGCCCGCAGGCGCACCTGGTGCACGGAGTGCAGGAGCAGAACTACATTGCGCATGTCATGGCCTTCGCAGGCTGCTTGGAGCCCTACACCGACTGCGGCCTGGCGCCCCCTGCCGGTCAGAGCAGTGACGCCACCACAAACAACGCCCCCGGCCAGGCCACTGTCCTGCTGTCCCTGAAACTGCTGGTCAGCATGTTGCTGCTAGTAGGGACAGCCATGGTGGTGTCCTGATGGCCAGGTCCCCCGCTGGGCTCCTCCCCAGGGTCGCACCGCTGGTTGCTTTCACACCCCTCTCCCTATAGATGCCTGTGTCCAATGAGTCCTGTGTTCACCCTTCTCTACCCAAGGGTCTCAATGCTAGTTTTTGCACCCCAACTTTGTAGTTCTCTTATCCAGATGTTGGGACATCATCTCAGCCCACAGCTCTAAGGGCCACCTCTGAGAAAACACTCTGAGATTTATAATTTGCTTTATAACTCTGGGCTTCTGCCTCTCAACTGGCTGTCTCTGGAGTGGGAGGTACCAACTGGTATTCAGAAGGCCAAAGCCCAGGGCTGCCCCAGACTCCCCTTCAAACTATCACCCTTCACAGGGACCCAAGTAACTCGTATTTTCAGGCCTTGGCTTGTTCCCATGCACTTTCCGTGAAAGGAAATCTCAAAAGTCCAGGAGGCTGTGGTGTCTCAAGCAAGCAGCTCAGAGCGGCCTCCCCCCATCTCAGGTCCATCTCAGGCTGCATATAGAAACTGAAGAAAGAATATTACCGATCCTTGTCCCCAGCCCTTGAAGAGACCTAACAACAATAAAATTAACTGGTTTTTTTTTTTTGTTGTTTTGTTTTGTTTTTTGGTTTTTCGAGACAGGGTTTCTCTGTGTAGCCTTGGCTGTCCTGGAACTCACTTTGTAGACCAGGCTGGCCTCGAACTCAGAAATCCGCCTGCCTCTGCCTCCCAAGTGCTGGGATTAAAGGCGTGCGCCACCACTGGCCGGCTAAAATTAACTGTTTATATAATAAGGTAATGCCTCCAGTACTTTTTAGTAAGACAAACCCTGGACATCTGGGGTACAGGGCACAGGTGGAGGGGTGGGTAGTGGAGATTAGGAGGTCAGAGAGGGGCCATCTGAGGAGCGGATGATTGCGTGAAAATAGACAAAGCGGAGTGAGTCACACACAACCTCCAGGCTCTGCCTTCTGATCAAAAGCTGCAGGTCTCCAGGGGCCAAACGGCTTGACCACAGACAGCCCAGCCCTTGCCCAAGGCCCTACCACTTAGCTGACTGGAGAGGCTGGGCGAGGTGGGTGAGCAGAGACCTGGAGAGAGCAGACAGAGGCTGCAGTGAAGACCACGACCCAAACTGAGCCTGGACTTGGAAGCTGCAGAGAACCAAATGCAGAGGGCCACCCGGGTGGAGGCCAGAAGGCCGGAGGTCTGGTCCAGCACCCGTCCTACGCCCAGAGAAGCCGATCCGTGAGAGTGGCAGTTGGCCTGGCCCAGGACGCCTTGGTGCCTGTTCCCAGGATTCATCGTTGTCCTCCATGTCTCAAGCCTTCTCAAGACGGGCAGAGACCACTGAGCTCTCCCCGAGGTGGTCAGAGGTAGATAACTGCGGTCACACCTGCCCTGGAAAACATCCAGACTCTCCACCTTACCATTCCAGGAGGCAAGGGCGACTCAGGAGGACCCCAGCCTTCCCAGGCTCCCACCAGGCAGCAGTGAGCATGTGACCAGGGGGCGTGGCTTTAGCAGAGACAAGAAATTCACAAGTCACCACGTAGAGAGCTCTAGGGTGCTGGTGGAGGGGCTCTGAAACTAGGAGCTGGGAGCGCAGGGATCGGAGACTTGCAGCCTCACCTGCGGGGCGTGGAGGACTTGCGGGGCGTGGAGGACCTGCGGGGCAGGGAGGATGAGTGGGGACAGCTGCTGCAGATTCTTCAGAGCTAGCAACACCTCCTTTTCCTCAGAGAAATGCTCTCGGAAGATCTGACCCGGCAGCCACTTCCACTGAGGTTGTGGGGCCGAGGTCGGGAAAGGAAGGACGGAGAGAGAGGACAAGGGTATCTGGAGAACCTTGAACGTACCTGAAAGGGTGACCCAGAGACCTTCCTCTCATTGCCTGTCCATCAGGAATGGGCATCCCTCATATAAGAGCTGATCTGCAGCTGCCCCAGGGTCTCTGTGTTGTACATGGAGGTGACGCCTTGCGGAGGGATGGGTAGACTTTGACCCAGAGATCTGGGGCGGAGAGCAGGTTGACCCAATCTCTATGTCTGGTCCCTGTCCCAGCCCTGGTGGCAAACCCCCCACCCCCACCCCGATCCTGCTGCTTACATCGGTTAGCCAAGGCTCCAGCTGTAGAATCCCTGAGGCTTCTGCTTCACAACATCTGCTCCCAATAGGCTAAGCAGATGCTCCTAGGACACCCTGTGTGCCACCAGGCTCTGCACCTGGACAGAGACTCTTCCATGAGAGTGGGGGAGATTTCTCCGGGACCCTGACCTTGGGTTTAAGGGCACATTGAATCCCTGAGTAACACCGTCTCTATAGAGGCTGAGGCCTCTCCCTCTGACCTCCTTGCTTATGTGGTAGATATTATGGCTGCCAAGGCTTGGCTAAACCCTGGGGTTACTCCAGGGAAATTACCTCCTCCTCCAGTGCTCTGGCTGAGCCCAGCCCCTCCTAGCTCCCCTCCCAGCTACCTCTTAGTGTCCCCACAGCTGGGGAGTTCTTAAGGACAACAGTCACACTAGCATACAACGGCAAGTGTTTGTGTGGTCCAGTCAGTGAAAAAGAATATGGCCACGCTGTTCATGTCCTGAGCCTCATCCGGCAGCTGGCGGAGGGTCACAGTCTTTCCAGCCAGTGCCATTGGCCCACGTACTCAAAACTCACAGTAGTAATTAAGATATCAATGCTGGGGGTGGGGTGGGGGGGCTCCTTTATCTTTTGTGGACGTCACTCTTGCTATGACACAAAGAATCTTCCTATAACCCCTAACTGAGCCTGCGACCAGGCCAACCAAGCTCTGTGGTGAGCATTCCTTTTGGTCCACCCACAAGCAGAACATATTGTACCTAACTGCTCAATGGAGCAACACCAGTCATGTGTGACTGACTTCCTTGGTGGCCCTTCAGTCAGGAAGGTAGGAGGGCCATGGGAATGCTGAGCCTTTCCCCCTGACTACTTAACCGCGTACACAGACATGGCCTGAGAGGAGAGACGCCCTACCACAGGTGACAAGGGGGTCACTGGCTGGGTGGGGGCTGAGGTGACTTCTAGACACAGCCCACCCTTAGTGCCCAGGTGCTTCGTACCTTCATACCAGCTACCGAACCCCTGGTGGGTCTGTGGGCTTGGGACTTGAACACATGAAGTCTGCTGAATGTGACACCTGGGAAAAGACACACAAAAAAAGAATCTTTCATCAGCAGGAGGCTGGATGATCTCGTTGACTGTTCCTGGGGGGCTCCCTTGAGAGAAAGGTGAAGAGTTCCCTGAGGTACCTACCTTCTTGGAGGAAGCACCGCCCCTTCCAATCTCTCAGTACTACTGGGCATCCGGGGCCTTCTGCTGTCCATATCTATATCCCCAGACCCTGCCATGTATTCCTGAGTGTTAAGAGCTGTCACCAAGCTCTTTGTGAGCTGTCCTGGAGAGATCAGGGTGAGGGTGGGGGTAGGGCAGGATCAGTCAGGAGCCAACCCTACTCCTTCACAGAGAACAGGCAGACCCTGACAGCCCGCCTCAGAGTTAATTCTTTTTTTTTTTTAAAGATTTATTTATTTATTTATTTCATGTACATGAGTTCTGTAGCTGTCTTCAGACAGCAGAAGAGGACACCTGATCCCACTACAGATGAGCGCTGGGACTTGAACTGAGGACCTTTGGAAAGAGCATTCAGAGTTCTTAACCACTGAGCCATCTTTCCCCAGAGAGTTAATTCTATCAGTCTGATGTGCTCCAGTCCCAGGTAAAGGTTATTCAAAAGTAGAAAGCATAGAGTCTATATAGACACACAGACACACACAGACACACACAGACACACAGACACACACACACACACAGACACACACACACACACACAGACACACACACACACACAGACACACACACACACACAGACACACACACACACAGACACACACACACACAGACACACACACACAGACACACACACACACACAGACACACACACACACACAGACACACACACACACACAGACACACACACAGACACACACACACACAGACACACACACACACACAGACACACACAGACAAATAGACACACACACACAGACACACACACACACAGACACACACACACACACAGACACACACACACACAGACACACACACAGACACACACACAGACACACACACACACAGACACACACACACACAGACACACACAGACACACACACACACACACACAGAGCCTCTGTGAAAGATTGAAACAGCTCATTTTTGAGCTTTATGTTTGTTTTGGTGAGAGTTTGTTTTGTTTCTGGTTTTGCTCTTTTGAGCCAGGGCCTCCAGTAACGCAGGCTTTGTTGCCTTGAACCTCTGGTCCTCCTGACTCCTGAGCCTGGAGCTGACAGGTTCGCACCACTATGGCCAGCTTGTGATGTGCCGAAGACTGAACTCTGGTCTTCAGACTCAGCAGACAAGCTGGCTTCCATCTGAACCTCAGGGTCTGGTGTTTTCTTTGTTTATCCCAGACTGCTCTGGAACTCTCTCGGTCGCCAACTTTGTCCTTGAAATTCCCATCTGCCTGCCTCCATCTACTGACAGCAGAAGTCACAAGTGTGTACTGCCATACCTGGTTCTGGGGCCTGTACCTCTGACCCCACAGTGGATCAAGGCTGTCAATGGAAGAACTGCAACTATTACCCCTGTAAGGTGCCTCAGACATGAGGTGGACACAGGGATCCAGGTGGCCCCTAGTGGCTGGGTTGTCTATAGCCTTTAGGTATAGATGACTTTTTGATCATCACAGGTGACAGGCGATGTGTACCTGATCCCCAGTCTTTTGCAGACACACAGTTTTCAGGACACTGGACCTGATTTTAGACATAGCAAAGCTGGGTCATGGGCTGGTGAGATGGCTCAGTGGTTAAGAGCACTGACTGCTCTTCCGAAGGTCGTGAGTTCAAATCCCAGCAACCACATGGTGGCTCACAACCATCTGTAATGAGATCTGACGCCCTCTTCTGGTGTGTCCGAAGACAGCTACAGTGTATAAATAAATAAATAAATAAATCTTTAAAATAAACAGGATCATTGAAGCATTCCCGGCACTCATGTAAAGTGGTGACGACTCTGTGAGTTGTTCAGTTTCTCCAGTGGGCTCAGGAGTTCGTTCAGTTGTCCGAGTGTTTGTCTGGTATGTGTGAAATCCTCGGTTTGATCCTCAGCCCTGAATAAAAGCACGCATGGTGGCATATGCTTATGATCCTAGCCCTCAGAAGCTGGGGACAGGAGGATCTGGAATTCAGGCTTGTCCTTGGCTACCTATTGAGTTCAAGAACAGCTTGGGCTCTGTGAGGCCCAAACTCAGAATATCAAAATCCCCAAACCAAATCAAACAAACCCACCTGTGGCTGGGCCATGCCAGCATCTGCCTGTCATCCCAGTACTCCAGAAAAGGAGGCAGAAGATCTGGAATCCCAAAGTAGCCCCAGCTCAAGAGTGACTCTGAGGTCAGCCTGGGCTACAGGAGACCCTGTATCAAAGGCAAAACCAGACTGGGTGTTGTGGCATCTACCTGAATCCAAGCAGGTGAAGAAGAAGGAAGCAGGAAGATCAGGAGTTCAGAGTCATCTTAGGCTACACACAGGTTCCCAGCTAGCCTGGTCTACATGAGACCCTGACTCAGTAAAACCAAGAACACAAAAGTAAAACTCAAAACAATCACTATCCAAAACTAGACTCGGAAGTGTATCCCGTTCACTCCACCACTTTGGAGTCTGAGGCAGAAGAATTGTTTTAAGTGTGAAGACTGCCTAGCTTCACAGTGAGACCCTATCTCAATAAAATAAAATAAAATAAAATAAAATAAAATGAAGTAAAAAAAGGGAATGACCTCACACAGTGGTACATGCCTATAAACCCAGCTAGTTTTAAGACTGAGGTAGGCCAGCCTGGGTTACATAGCAAGGTCAAAAACAACCTGAACCACCTATTGAGATCCTACCTCAATAGAAAAAATTATAGATCAGGCTCAGGGCCCATGCCTGTAACCCAAGGGCTTAGGTTTGGATTGAAATTGGTCACATTCATAGCTTTAGGGAGGTTAGGGGTCAGCTAAGTTGAATGATTCAACTGGAGATATTTCCCATCAGCCAACGGGAATGTCAGATATAAGTGCCTGGATCCCTGGGGAGGAAGAAGCTGCTGAATTCTCCTTGAGTTCGAGGCCAGCCTGGTCTCCATAGCCAGTTTCAGGCCAGCCAGGGCCACATAGTGAGACCTTGTCTCAAAACATCATCATCATCAACAACAACAACAGTTTTAAGGGTCTAGGATAGCCCAGGGTCGGTTTGGTTCTCCCTCATGTCCAGCTCCATAATCCACATCTCAGGTGAGCAGTTGGCCATACGGTACTATCTACTACTACTGCTACTGCTACTACTACTACTAAGTACTAACTACTACTACTACCTACTGCTACTGCTACTACTAACTACTAACTACTACTACTACTACCTACTGCTACTGCTACTACTAACTACTACCTACTGCTACTACTACTGCTACTGCTGCTGCTGCTACTACTACCTACTACTACTACTACCTACTACTACTACTACCTACTACTACTACTACCTACTACTACTGCTACTACTACTGAAACACTGTCTCGTGATACATAGCCCAGGATAGCCTGGACCTCACTGTGTTTTCTAAGCTAGTCTTAAGCTTATGAACTCAAGTGTTCCTTCCACCTTAGCCACAGGCACAGAGCGTCACACTGGATCTCCACAGGACCATAATAAACATGAAGTGCAGCTTCTCCAGGCACAGCAAGCAGAGCAGGGCCTCAGTGGGACAGGCAGGGGCTCAGGGCAGCAGGGGAAGGTACCCTGGATTTGGGGAGCAGCCTTGTGGCCCAGGTGTGAGGAGACATGAGTAGAGAAGGAGGCAGCTGTGGGAAAGCCGTGGTGAGCAGAGCTTAAGTGAGGAGAGGTTTCTGTTTGCTTGTCTGTCTGTCTGTCTGTCTGTCCGTCCGTCCATCCGTCTGTCTGTCTGTCTGTCTGTCTGTCTTGAAATATGATCTCCCTATGGAGACCAGGCTTGCTTCTGCCTCTAGCTCCCCAGTGTGGAATTGAGCTGTTGGGTTTAGAGGGCTGGAGTTAAAGGTGTGCACCACCCTGCCCAGCTCCAGTTTGGGTTTTTGAAGCAAGCTCTCTCATAGCCCAGGCTGTCCTCCAAGCTTGGCCCTCTGCTCCCCCTCCCCATGCTGGCATTTTAGAGGCTGTCTGCCAGTCGGGAAGGCCTCCTTCTCATTTTCTGTTTTGTTTTTTTGAGACATGGTATTAGGATTCTCTAAAAAAAAAAAAAAGACTTTGAACTACTAATTCTCCTGTCTCCCCCTCCCCCTTTCTCCTCTTGGTCCTTTTGAGGTGGGGGTTTCTCTGTGTAGCCTTGGCTGATCTAGAATTCGATTTGTAGGCCACTCTGGACTCAAACTCACAGAGATCCCTCTGCCTCTGTCTCTCTCTTTTTTTTTTTTTATTTCCAAGTGTATATTTTATATAAATTGTGTTAATATATAGCAATTCAGCTTCCCAAGACCTGCTGACAATAAGTTAGAGTTTTCTTCCCTCTCTTCCCAGATGTTTATTATAATCACAGAATCGGGACCTTACAAAAACCTATTCTCAGTGACTCAGACACTGTCCAATCACATTACCTCCAAGCACAAGCTCATTGTATTTTATCAGAAAACAAGAAAAGAATGTTCCGCTGTCTCAATGTTCTTACTTTTTTGACATCCTTGAGAAGTAAATAGCAAGTGATGTGAGTGTGAGTGTGTGTATTTATGGATGTGTATGTGTATTTGTGTGTGTGTGTGTTTGTGCTTGTGTGTGTTTATGAGTATGTGTGTGCATATGTGTTTGTAATTGTTTGTGTGTTTATGTGTTTGTTTGTATAGATGTGTATTTGTACTTGTGTGTTTGTGTATATATATGTGTATGTGTTTCTCTCTCTCTCTCTCTCTCTGTGTGTGTGTGTGCGTGTGTGTGTGTGTGTAGGTTTAGTTTTAGAATGCTGGTTGAAAAAAAAAGAAGTTCTGGCATTCACATAAGCAGGAGCTGAATTCCAAAACTTAGGCTTCTTTTAGCTAATGACTTTAAAAAAGCAAAATCAAAAACAAAAAACAAAGAAACTTCCATATTGTCTATGTTCTTCACAAGCAGCACAAGCAGAAAGCAAAGATCTAGTCTTTAAGAATATTGAGGATAATTCTCTGGGGTTACCACACTCTCTGTGATATCAGATAAACACTACTATATGTATTTTTCTTGTAAGGATCAAACACATTGTTAATTTAACCAACATAGTACAACACTTTCCCATGAAAAGTAACATGATTATGTACTGGATGCTGCATTTCACTGGAGGTATAAAAGAGGAGAAATGTAAGCAAGATAATAACTGATTTATAACAGAATCGACGTGTTTTGGTGTGAAGTAAGAAACAGTAATTGGGAGCCGAATAATTGCCAGAAATAGAGGACATGAAATCAGATGCAGGACTATCCCTGTCCTGAAGTCCTCATGATGGATCTGGAGCTATAGAACTTAGTCACAGGGAAATTTAGCATAAATTCCATAGGGGGACTTCCTGTTCCAAATTGGAAAGTGGAACGAACCATATGCAACACAAGAGCTTCTGTACTTACTCTAGCCTCAGACTCTGCAAATTCCAGCATGGAGGAGGTGGAAACACTTAGCATTAGTCACAGATGAATCATGGTTTTCAAATAGTTCTCTTATCTATCTGTCAATGTATCTGTCTGCCTATCTATCTATCTATCTATCTATCTATCTATCTATCTATCTATCTACCTATCTATCCATCTATCATCTGTCTGCTAATCCATCTATCTGTCCATCCATATATCATCTATCATCTATGTATCAATATATTATGTATCATCTATCATCTATTATCTATCTACCTAAGATCTATCTATCATCTCTCTATCTATCTATCTATCTATCATCTGTCTGCCAATCCATCTATCCATCCATCCACCCATCCATTGCCTCTGTCTCTTGAGTGCTGGGATTAAAGGCGTGTGTAGTCATGTCAGGCCAGGTACATATCTGAGTCTCAAGTGCTGGGATTACAAACATGATTCTGCAAACATACTAATCGCACGCATGCACACATCTGGTTTATGAGATTATGGGGATCAGACCTGTAATTCACGCGTGCCACATCCCAAGCCCCCTTTTATTTATTTATTTATTTATTTATTTATTTATTTATTTATTTATCTATTTGAGATAAAGTCTCTGTTGCCCTACCCGCCCTGGGATTCACCCAGTAGGCAGGCTGGCCTTGAACTCGTGGAGATCCACCTGACCTTGCCTCCTAAGTGATGGGATTAAAGGAGTGTGTCACCAAGTCTGGCATGATGGATTAGGTTTTTGTTGTTGTTTTGGTTTTATTGTTTTTGTTTGTTTTGACAGGTGGGGTTTAAGATGGAGTGTTACTGTGTAGCTTTGGCTGTCCTGGAACTCACTGTGTCACCAAACTGGTCTTGAATTCACAGAGATCTGCCTGCCTCTGCCCTTGGGGTACTGTGATTAAAGGTGTACCCAGCTATTTGGTTGCTGTTGAATCAATATACTTTCTTTGTAGCACAGGCTAGCCTTAAATCTTCCTGCCATGACTCAGTAGACCTGGCTTACAACCTCGGACCACCACACCTATCTGGATCACATTTCTCTGATCCACTCATCCTTCGGTGGGCACATGGTTTGACCCCACACCTCTTGGCCACTGTGAGCCTGGCCTATCCCCGGACTACAGGAAGCTTACAGTTTCTTACCCTAGGCAACACCCACAGAAGTGCTCAGGGTCTGTACAGGGTACTCACACTGGGGTCCTTCTGCCTGCCCAAGAGAATATGAGTCAACATCAAACAAGGGTAAAGCCTGCCTGCCTACCTGCTCCTGAGGAAGACCCAGGTCTTGCCTGGCTTGACTCAGGACCTTGCACAGCCTCCAGACCAATTGCATTCAAGCACACTCAAAAGTAGCTGTGATGTAAATGAGGTCCTAAAGGACCCGCCAGTCCCATCTTTCCAATTCAACATTCCACTGGCCAGTACTCCTGGATACCACACCTGCCCTAGGGTAGTGGCAACTGGGGGCAAGACTCACTGGAACAAAAAGAGAGAAGGATACCCTTGGGAGGGTCGGTGACCACTGCAGCATAAGATTATGGCTCTCCCCTCCGACAACAGCTGTCTCCAGCCTCCCACCCAATGTGGGGGAGATGCCTGGGACACACCCCCAGCCTGGGACACATCCCCAGCCGCAGATTCAGGACGTTGGCCTGGACTCCCATACCCTGCCAACTTCTTCCAACCAGACAAGCTTCAGTTCACAGGGTAGGGCGGGGCCAGGGTAGTGCCTAAGGATTAGGGAGGGACTCTGAGCCTTCTAGGCTGGAACTAAGTCTTCGCCTATTTAAGAGGAGCTAGTCAGGGCCTCAGCTAGTGTTGTGGTATTCCAGATTCTCCGACCGCCATCCTCTCGGACCAGCGAGCGCCCTGTGCCGTGACAATGTGGGGAGCCTGCTTGCTGCTGCTGGGCCTCAGCCTAGAGGTGTACTCGAGCGTCATTCCAGGTAATGAGGCTCCTTCAGATGTCTGCTCGTTTTTGCACTCGTAGGTCTTAGGTCTTCAGTCTGACCCCGCCTCTGCTCTTTTCTTTGCCAGTGGAGGAGGAGAACCCGGCCTTCTGGAACCGAAAGGCAGCCGAGGCCCTGGAGGCCGCCAAGAAGCTGCAACCCATTCAGACATCAGCCAAGAACCTCATTATCCTCATGGGGGACGGTGAGTGCGGGAGGGAGGCCTGGCTATCCTGGGACTCTCCTACACCAGGCACCCGCGGAGGAGGCTCCTGGTGGGTCTCGGGGTTCAGTCCTGATCATGTTCTGCTCCTCCAGGGATGGGGGTATCCACGGTAACAGCTACCCGGATCCTAAAGGGACAACAACAAGGCCATCCTGGACCTGAGACACAACTAGCCATGGACCGCTTCCCACACATGGCTCTGTCTAAGGTGAACTTTGAAGGCACCCAAATTCCCACGGGGGGTGGCAAGCGCTGGTACAGCAGGAAGGTGGTTGGGAAGAATCCAGAATCGCAGGGAGAGACAAGGACTAATGTCTACCAGTAGAGCTGAGCTGAGAGTGTCTCTCCACAGACTTACAACACAGACAAGCAGGTCCCGGACAGCGCAGGCACAGGCACTGCCTTTCTTTGCGGGGTCAAAACCAATATGAAGGTCATTGGCTTGAGCGCAGCCGCACGCTTTAACCAGTGCAACACAACGTGGGGTAATGAGGTCGTCTCCGTAATGCACCGTGCTAAGAAAGCAGGTAGGTTGGGACAAGGTCGAAGGGCCTAGACAGACCTGGGGGTCCTGGGTGGCTCATGTGCCTTTCTGCAGGAAAGTCTGTGGGTGTGGTGACCACCACGTCGGTGCAGCACGCCTCTCCAGCCGGCACCTACGCGCACACTGTGAACCGCAATTGGTACTCGGATGCACAAATGCCTGCCTCGGCGCTGCAGGATGGCTGCAAGGACATCTCTGTACAGCTCATCTCCAACACGGATATTGACGTGAGCCCCAAGGGTGAGGGAAGAGGGCCCACATTGAGGTGTCACTCACTGAAGTCTATGCAGCCTACAGTCTGAGCTCTGAGTATCTGAGTGGTGGGTTGGGGGTGGGTAGAGAAGGTGCACCCCAAAGAGTCCCTTCCCTCAGACCTGCTGGGACCAGATGCTATCAGGAGGCAAGAGAGGATCAATCAGGTCCCAAGCTCACCTCTGATCATAGGTGATCCTCGGTGGTGGTCGCAAGTTCATGTTTCCCAAGGGGACACCAGACCAGGAATACCCAACGGACACTGAAAAGGCTGGAACCAGGCTGGATGGACGCAACCTAGTTCAAGAGTGGCTGGCAAAGCACCAGGTACGGGGTGGGGGTGGGCTTTGGGGGGCACTAGGGCAAAGGGCAGAGCAGGAATTAGTGAGGACCATACATTTTGAGGTATGTACATAGTAGACTGACTGGCTGTGTCCCTGCAGGGAGCCTGTTATGTTTGGAACCGCACCGAGCTCATTCAGGTGTCCCTGAACCCATCTGTGACACACCTCATGGGTAATATATTACTTGCATTTCTTGCCCTGGAACCCTTCCATTGGGAAGTTGTGTTGTGTGTGTGTGGTGGGATGTCCCTAATATGCAGTCTTTTTTTTTTTACATATATATATATATATATATATTTTTTTTTTTTTGGTATTTTCGAGATAGGGTTTCTCTGTGTAGCCCTAGCTGTTCTGGAACTCACTCTGTAGACCAGGCTGGCCTTGAACTCAGAAATCTGCCTGCCTCTGCCTCCCAAGTGCTGGGATTAAAGATGTGTGCCACCACTGCCCGGCCCTAATATGCAGTCTTGTAGTCACCATGGATTTTTTTTTTTTTTTATTCCTCAGGCCTCTTTGAACCTAATGACATGAAATATGACATCTACCGAGACCCTGCTCAGGACCCTTCCCTGGCCGAGATGACAGAAGTGGCTGTGCGCATGCTCAGCAGGAACCCCAAAGGCTTCTATCTCTTTGTGGAAGGTGAGTGGCCATGCCTGGCAGAGAGGAGGAGGAGACAGGGGTCCAGCACAGGCTCAAACATCTCCCCGCCTCTGGTTTCCTGCAGGGGGCCGCATCGACCATGGCCATCATGAAACCATAGCCTACCGTGCCCTGACCGAGGCTGTCATGTTCGACTCAGCCGTTGAGAAGGCAGACAAGCTCACCAGTGAGAAGGACACGATGATCCTTGTCACCGCCGACCACTCTCACGTCTTCTCTTTCGGTGGTTACACACAGAGAGGGGACTCCATCTTTGGTAGGCGTGGGGCAGGCAGAGGCAGACATTGTTGCCTTGTAGGGATCTGGTGTAATAAACAAAGGGTGCTTCCGAGGCAGCTCAGTTTGAAAAACAGGTCTTTCCCTCTTCTGC
Source organism: Tokudaia tokunoshimensis (assembly GCA_036184795.1). Taxonomy (NCBI): domain Eukaryota; kingdom Metazoa; phylum Chordata; class Mammalia; order Rodentia; family Muridae; genus Tokudaia; species Tokudaia tokunoshimensis. The sequence continues at coordinate 88,699,659 of BTHU01000016.1, read as the reverse complement.
AGGGCTGGCTCCCTTCAAGGCTGGGGATGGCAAATCCTTTACCTCAATCCTATATGGCAACGGTCCTGGCTACAAGCATAATGGCTTCCGGGTTGATGTCACGGAGGAGGAGAGCAGTAAGTTCATTCAGTGTGGGTTGTCAACATGGGGCTGAGGGCCATGGAGGTGGAGGACCTGCTCTCAACACCCGTTCTTGGCAGGCAACCCCACTTACCAGCAGCAGGCGGCTGTACCCCTGTCATCAGAGACCCACAGCGGGGAGGACGTGGTCATATTCGCGCGTGGCCCACAAGCGCACCTGGTGCACGGAGTGCAGGAACAGAACTACATTGCGCATGTCATGGCCTTCGCAGCCTGCCTGGAACCCTACACCGACTGCGGTCTGGCGTCCTCTGCTGGCCAGAGCAGTGCAGTGAGCCCAGGCTACATCACCTTGTGGTGCCTTTTAGCAGGGAAAATGTTGATGCTGATGGTGGCAGCTGAACCCTGACTACCTAAGCTCACTGGACTCCACACCTTCTGCCAGTACTGTCTCCTGGGCTCCAACTAGAACCCCACATCTAATCGCAGAACTAACTTTGGTCTGTCAGTCCTGCAGCTGTACCTTAGTATGAGACCTCCTCAATCCACTCAGCCTCCTGGCACTTTTCCCCTACAGTTTTTTGAGACAGGGTCTTGCCTAGTCTAGATTTCAGTCCACCATCTTCTGAACCTCAGTGTAGCCAAATCTGGGATTATAGGTGCCTCCTGTGTCTGGCTGCCCTAAAAGAGCACTTATCACCTTCCTGGACCCTCCTTTGTTCTGGGGACAATAAAAACAATTGTTACACAATGTCAGCCCTACCTTTGTGTTTACATACAGCAGCTGGATGGGTGGTGCCTGGGTGGGCCAGAGGTGAGCTATGTCAGGAATGTCACTTCTGCCATCCCTTGACCATGAAGTCGATGTCATGTTGGCCAGGAGGAAGGAGGAACAAGAAACCTTGCTATCAGGGCAGCATGGGACAGACTCCATGCGCCAACACCACTGAACTCATTTTGTGTCTGTCTGTCCCAGAGCAGAAACAGCAAAGTCCCCTGGGCTCCTCTGCTGCCACACTCAAGTATTTGACCTTCTGCAACTCATTATAGTCCCGGGTGATAGAACGCAGAGCTTCTATTGTGCCAATCAATGCCTCGGGTGTCTTGCTTGGTTGGGAGAGTCAGGGCAGTTCAAGAGCTAGGGATCTCCAATGGCGACAACAGAGACCTGAGACTTGGCCTCTCTGTCACCTGTGAAAGAGGGGAGAGAGGGTCCAAGCATACCGCTTCTTGCAACCATGGTCAATCAGGTCGCTAGACCCCTTTCCCCCTCATCCTAGACACACATTCCAGGCTGCAGATTTGGGAGTTCTCTAGTTCAGTCTGCATAGTAGGACTTCATAGACAGCCTGGTTCTTTGGTCTTTGCCTTTCTTTCTCAGTGTCTGCTTCACTAGAGAAACAGTGGAAGCTCAGGCTAGCCTGGTCTACAGAACCAGTTCCAGGACAGCCAGGGCTACAGAGAGAAAGCCTGTCTCAAAAACCTACATCAAACAAAACAGCTCAACCCAACTTTCAAATTCTAGAAGACTTGCCAGGGGTTGTCAGAACTTCAGGGACACAGTTCTGAAATCTTTTCCTCCAGGCAAGAAGTGGTTAAAACCCCACCCACTCTGGTCTACCCAGCCTAGGGGAGAGCGTCCTTCCACACTTCTGCCCTTCCCTAGTCAGCCCTCACTCTCCTCCCTGGAGTGGGGCGTTCCCTGGTTGCAGGGAAGCTTAGAACCCTGTGGGGCACTGTACTGGGGGTTAGAGCCTCTGGAATTCCTGCCTGGGAGGAGGGGAACATCTTCACTCTTACCGCATGCAAATAAGTTCAGGCAGGCTGGCTGGCTACCTGTGTTCAAATCTGTTGCAGTCCCTTCCTCCCAAGGCATCTTTGGGTTCAGTGTCCTTGTCTGCTTTTTCCTTAAGATCCCCACATCCTTCCAGGATCTTCCAAAACCAATGGACATGCAGAAAAGTGCCCAACCTAAGCAGAATAAACACCCTCGAAAAGTGAAAATTTCTGGTTTCTTTGGAGACTCCGTTGTGCCATGTGATGTTTTTCTGGAAACTGTCTTATGAGAGGATGTTTTGCTGAGAACAGACACACGATGTTTTCCTGGAAGCTGCCTGGGAAAAGGGTATGTGATGTTTTGCTGGAATGGACTCTTGAGAGGACAGGCGATGTCTGGAAAGGGTATAAGTATAACCCGACAGTGGACAACACTGTGGCATTGGTTCGCCTTGCCACCCTTTGCTGGCCTTCCTTGAGCTTTGCTGATGCTGGTCTTTGCTGATGATGCTGTGGCATTGGTTCGCCTTACCTTTGCTGATCATCATTTGTTGTGACTTCATAGAGAGAAATGCACCTCATCATATTGTGGTAGTTTCTTGCTGTTTCTGTAGACTCTGACCTATTGGCAGAGCCTTGTGGTTTCTCCTGGACATTACTGATTCACGAATAGTGTTTGAGTGAAACAATTCGTGTGAACTGAACTGCTGATATCCTGACAGCAAAGATTGGAATCACCCACAAAGAACCATTTTTAAACAGGTCTACATTGCCCTTTGCCCTATTAACCTTTCCTTTCCACTACCTCTGGTGGATTGTAGGCTACAAGGAAGATTATTGCGTTTAAGAACTCTTAGTAAAGGAGGTTTTAAAAAAATCAAAGCCTACACCCTCATATGGCAAACTTGCCGGGCACCTCAGAAGCGGAGTGAGTCCCACCCACTAGACAGCGGAGCATCATTTGGGGAAAGTCTAGAGAGCATCATCTGGGAAGATCATGCCCATTCTGGGACGTAGCTGGGAACCCAGGCTGCATGTATCAGTCTGGTCAAAGTAACACTTTTGTCTACTTTCCTTTTGTTTTTGAAATAAGGCTTCTCTGCTTATCCTTGGCCTATCCCTGGAACCTCTTCTGTAGACCAAGCTGTCCTGAAAACTCAGTGGTGGTGCACAACAATTCCATCACTTGGGAGGCAGAGCCAGGCAGACCTCTAAGTTTGAGGTCAGCCTTGTCTACAGAGTCAGTTCCAGGACATCCAGGGTTACACAGCGAAACACTGTCTTAAAAAGCCAACCCCCCCCCCAAAAAAAATTTAAAAAAAAGAAAGTAATAAACCAATGCAAAAGAAAGTGTCATAGCTAAGAGCTATGGATGACCACAGGTATGGTAGCTCCTGCCTGAACTGCAGCACATGGGAGTCTGAGACAATATAAACTTCATGGTGAATTCCAGGTCGGCCTAGATTACAGAGCAAGACTTTGTCTCAAGGAAAAAAAAATGCTGGGGACCACTGGGCGTGGAGTCACACACCTGTGCTTTCTCAAGACTCAGGAAACTGAGGCAGCAGGAGGCTGAGATTGAGCTCAATTTATACCACAAGGAGAACTTGCTTGGAAATACACAGGGCCCATCACAGCCTTCAGCACATTGTGACGTTTTTGCCTGTATGGGGTGTGGTCTTCCCTTGGTTTTCATAGCTGCTGACCCATGGAGGGGATTGGGGGTGTATAGAGACTGTACTGGCTAGTTTTGTGTGTCAACTTGACACAGGCTGGAGTTATCACAGAGAAAGGAGCTTCAGTTGAGGAAATGCCTCCATGAGATCCAGCTGTGGGGCATTTTCTCAATTAGTGATCAAGGGGGGAGGGCCCATTGTGGGTGGTGCCATCTCTGAGCTGGTAGTCTTGGGTTCTATAAGAAAGCAAGCTGAGCAAGCCAGGGGAAGCAATCCAGTAAGAAACATCCCTCCATGGCCTCTGCATCAGCTCCTGCTTCCTGACCTGCTTGAGTTCTAGTCCTGACCTCCTTTGGTGATGAACAGCAGTGTGGAAGTATAAATTGAATAAATCCTTCCTCCCCAACTTGCTTCTTGGTCATGATGTTTGTGCAGGAATAGAAACCTTGATTAAGAGCAGTAACTAAAGGTTGAGGTGGATGTGGCAACTTCTTCAAATAGCTCAACAGTTAAAGTTCCTATGTCCACCAACTCTTACACACACACACACACACACACACACACACACACACACACCAGTGTGTCATGCTATTCAGTGGAATTTTACCTACAGTAGAACGAACGCTCTTCAAAATCAAGGGCTAAGAATATATTATGGTTCTGTAGTACTGTGAGGCCCCAGGTTAGACTCCCAGAACAAACATAGGTGAAGATGTGGAGGGGGGCATGACCGACTTTATGATCTACCTGACAGAGAGCCCACAGTGAAAATCCCCAGGAAGATGCTTGTAGCTTGATACAAAGTGTCCCAGCCTCCAGAACACTAGGTGAACACATTGGCATTTCTTGTAAGTTCCCTAACCTCGGATATTTCTATCAGAGTACTAAGAACAGACTGAGATAGATCTTAGCGTTAGTGTCTGCATTCTAACCCAGATAAGCACGTGGGGAGAATGTATTGGCTTTGCTTTCAATTGGCCTGCTTGAACTATAGTTGCCCTCTATTCATGGCTGATGACAGAGGTCTGCCCGTTTTGGTAGTTCTGAGTGGACCTGCGGTTGGCAGTCCTGAGGGAGGGAAGGGCCTCGTAGGTGGAGTGACAGGAGGCCATACCCTGAGCTTTAGAACAAAGAGGCAAGCCTTGGAGTCACAGTGGGCCTGCAAGTCAGGTGCAGGACCACCTTTAAGACAGGTGCTCATTCCAGAAGAGGGACCCGTCCTGGTGGGGCCTCCGAGGTAGGGCCTTGCTCTGGATCTTCCTTCTCTAGAGAGGAGCGGGCGTTGCACTGGAGAACTGGTAGTCAGGACAAAAAGGGGACCAGGCTGGCCTCAAACTCAAGGAGAATTCAGCAACTTCTTCCTCCCCAGGGATCCAGACACTTATATCTGACATTCCCGTTGGCTGCTGGGAAATCTCTCCAGTTGAATCACTCAACTTAGCTGACCCCTGACCTCTCTAAAGCTATGAATGTGACCAATTTCAATCCAAACCTAAGCCCCTGGGTTACAGGTATGGGCCCTAAGCCTGATCTATAATTTTTTCTATTGCGGTAGGGTCTCACTGTGAAGTCAGGCTTCACACTTAAAACAATTCTTCTGCCTCAGACTCCAAAGTGGTGGAGTGAACGGGATACACTTCTGTGTCTAGTTTTGGATAGTGATTGTTTTGGGTTTTACTTTTGTGTTCTTGGTTTTATTGAGTCAGGGTCTCATGTAGCCCAGGCTAGTTGGGAACTTGTGTGCCGCCTAAAATGACTCTGAACTTCTGATCCTCCTGCTTCCTTCTTCCAAGTGCTTGGATTCAGGTAGATGCCACAACACGGAGTCTGGTTTTGCCTTTGATACAGGGTTTCAAAGCAAGCCAGTATGAAACATCCCTCCATGGCTTCTGCATCAATTCCTGCTTCCTGACCTGCTTGAGTTCCAGTCCTGACTTTTTTTTTTTAGTGATAAACAGCAATGTGAAAATGTAAGCTGAATAAACCCTTTCTTCCCCAACTTGCTTCTTGGTCATGATGTTTTGTGCAGGAATAGACACCCTGACTGAGACAGCTATATTCCCTGACCACCTTAGGAAGAGCTGACTGGTCTCTCTGCCCATTGGAGGACAATGAAGGTCAACCCTGAGGCAGCCTCTGTGAGTCTGGAGTGGACTGACTATAGGGAGATGGGAAATTGTATTGTCCCTTATCCCTTAGGGCCTTGTTAGAGCCTGAAACATATTCTTCTGTGTGACTGGAGCGTTTTATACTTTGGCCTTAGTATGTTACCTGCTCTACCTCTGCAGCCAGCTAAGGGGTGGGGTTTTAGGCAAGGACTGTGTGTGGTTAAACTATTTGGCCCTTGCAAACCGGAAGCTCACTCCAGGAAGTGGAACCTGGAAGCCATGACACATCCTGTACTCGTACAGGGCTGCTCATGTCTGGATTTTCCAATGCCTGTACAACTGCCTGTCCCTCTCCCTCTCCCAGGAGAATGAAGGAAGCAGTCTTTGCTTGGACATTAATGTGTGAGCCGGGCCCAGAGGCACATGCGTGTAATTACAGCACCTAGGAGGTTTCAGCAGGAGGATCATGAATGGCGGCAGCTGAGGACTGTCGAAGAGCCACTGGTTGGTTATCTTGGTGTTGGGTGTGCTGTGGGCACTGAAGCCAAGAAAAGCCAGCACACTCTTGTTCAGTCCTTGTCCTGTGGGGACACCAAGTGCCTACATGGTCCTCAGGCACAGGCTGGGCTGTGGCTGAATGCATGGTGTCACATTTCCTGGGAGCTGGCATCAGTGACAGACACCAGAGTGGCATTCACTTGATCTGCTGGGTATCCTATTAGGTTGAGGCTGGTTGTAACACTGAGGTCTGTTGTTAGAGCCCCTGGTGGCTGAGGTTGAAAACCTGAAGCCAAGACATAGGGAACCAGAGGGACAGGAGGAGTCCGGAGGAGAATGATAGCCAGGGTTTTACTTAGGGTTTTACTGCTGTGAACAGACATCATGACCAAGGCAACTTTTTTTTTAAATTTATTTATTTATATATTAAGTTTTCTTGATATGTATGTGAGTACACCGTTGCTGTCTGTCTTCAGACACACCAGAAGAGGGCATCAAATCCCATTACAGATGGCTGTGAACCACCACGTGGTTGCTGGGAATTGAACTCTGGAAGGGACCTCTGGAAGAACAAACAGTCAGTGCTCTTAACCGCTGAGCCATCTCTCCAGCCCCCGACCAAGGCAACTCTTATAAGGACAACATTTCATTGGGGCTGGCTTATCATCAAGGCGGGGAGTATGTAGCTCCAAGGCAGGCATGTTACCTACCGGAGGAGCTGAGAGTTCTACATCTTCATTTGAAGAACTTCCTCCAACAAGGCCACACCTCCTAATAGTGCCACTCCCTGGGCCAACCATTTTCAAACCACCACAGCCAGGAACCCTAGAGCCAGCTGTGGGACAGTGGCGTGGAGTCCAGTGAGCTTAGGTAGTCAGGGTTCAGTTGCCACCATCAGCATCAACATTGTCCCTACCAACAGGAACAACAAGATGGGGGTGTGGCCCCGGCTCGCCGCACTGCTCCTGCCAGCAGGGGGCGCCAGGCCGCAGTCGGTGTAGGGTTCCAGGCAGGCTGCGAAGGCCATGACATGCGCAATGTAGTTCTGCTCCTGCACTCCGTGCACCAAGTGCGCCTGTGGGCCACGCGCGAATATCGCCACGTCTTCCCCGCTGTGGGTCTCTGACGACAGGGGTACAGCCGCCTGCTGCCGATACTTGGGGTCACCTAGGGAAACAAGGTATCCAGGCCAGAAGGAGACCCCAGTTTCCTCTGCTTTCAACTACAAGGGTGGTGGTCCCACAGAACTTACGACTCTCTTTGTCAGTGACATCTGGCCGGGTACCTTTCTCAAGTTTATAGCCAGGACCGTTGCCATATAGGATTGAGGTGAAAGGTCTGCCATCCAGAGCATTGAAGGGGGCCCCCAGTCCTGCAGGGAGAGAGAGACACGTTGCCACTACCCTGGCGTGAAGCCAATATAGACCAAAATACTGTATCTATACACATTTGACAGACAAGGAAACTGAAACCCAGAGAAATTTCTACTATTATGACCAATACATTTGATACATTCACCTTGTCCCTGACCTACCAAAGATGGAGTTCCCTCAGGCACATAGCCACCGAAAGAGAAGACGTGAGAGTGGTCAGCGGTGACAAGGATCATCGTGTCCTTCTAACTGGTGAGCTTGTCTGCCTTCTCAACGGCTGAGTCGAACATGACAGCCTCGGTCAGGGCACGGTAGGCTATGGTTTCATGATGGCCATGGTCGATGCGGCCCCCTGCAGGAAACCAGAGGTGGGGAGATGTTTGAGCCTGTGCTGGACCCCTGTCTCCTCCTCCTCTCTGCCAGGCATGGCCACTCACCTTCCACAAAGAGATAGAAGCCTTTGGGGTTCCTGCTGAGCATGCACACAGCCACTTCTGTCATCTCGGCCAGGGAAGGGTCCTGAGCAGGGTCTCGGTAGATGTCATATTTCATGTCATTAGGTTCAAAGAGACCTGAGGGACACAGAAACACATGGATCCCAGGGTCATGACACTTACATAGATGTTCAGTGAAGTCCTTCTAAAAAGTGACGTGGTAGGAAATGGACCATTACCCATGAGGTGAGTCACGGCTGAGTCCTGGGACGCCTGAATGAGCCCTGTGCGGTTCCAGACATACCGGGCCCCCTGCAGGGACACAGTCAGTCTTAGCACACACCTTTGAGATGCATAGCCTTGTTCTAAGGAATGCTTGCCAACCCCATACCCTGGTGCCTCTGTCACCTGGTGCTTTGCCAGCCACTTCTGTACCAGATTCTGTCCATCCAGCCTGCTTCCGGACTGAGCTCTGTGGCCTAAGTACTCAGGGTCTGGTGTCCCCTTGGGAAACATGAACTTGCGGCCCCCACCAAGAATCACCTATAATCAGGAGGTCAGGACAGGAGGACTTGGGATTCCTCTGTCTCCTCCCGACAGACAGACCCCACCAGGTATGTGGGAAGGGCATCTCCTGGGCTGCATGTCGAGACCCTTCTACCCATTCCTCAGATACCACAGAGGACCCAGAGCTTGGGCTGTTGGCTGCTTATACTGCGGTGGCACCTCAGTGCGGCCCTCCTCCCTCACCCTTGGGGCTCACGTCAATGTCCATGTTGGAGATGAGCTGTATAGAGATGTCCTTGCAGCTGTCCGGCAGAGCAGCAGTGGACATCTCTGCATCTGAGTACCAGTCACGGTTCACAGTGTGTGCACAGGTGCTGGCTGGAGAGGCGTGCTGCACTGACGTGGTGGTCACCACTCCCACAGACTTTCCTAGAAATGACAGGAATCAGGTGCTCCAAGCTTGCTCTAGCTCCTTAGCCTGGCCTTAACCCACTTGTTTTTGTTTATTCGTTTGTTTTTTTTGCACTAGTCTCTGGCTGGCCTGGAACTCACTACGTAGACCAGACTGGCCTTGAAGTCAGATCTGCCTGCCTCTGCCTCCCAACTCCTGGGATTAATGGTGTATATCTCCATGCTTGACTTACCTGCTTTCTTTGCACGGTACATCACTGAGTAGACCTCGTTGCCAAATGTGGTGTTGCACTGGTCGAATCGAGCAGTTGCGCTCAGGCCGATAGTCTTGTAGTTGGCCTTGACCCCGCAGAGATAGGCTGTGGCTGTGCTTGCGCTGTCTGGGACCTGTCTGTCCACGTTGTATGTCTGGGGACAGAGACACTCTCAGCTGGGTGCTACATTAGTCCCTGCTTCCTGGGACATGTCTACACTGTCTTGCTTGCAAACTTGGGCCCCAGGTCTTCTGGGTTCTTCCTCCTCCAGCCCCCTTTCCCGTCCTGGATATGTGTTCTAGTGCTCACCTTGGACAGAGCCATGTATGGGAAATGGTCCATGGCTAGTGGTGTCTCTGGTCCTAGATGATGATCCAACTGTCCCTTTAGTATCCTGGTGGCTGTCACCGTGGGCACCCCCATCCCTAAAAAGCCAAATCTGGTCAGATCAGAACCCTAGGCTTTCCTGGACCCATCAATGGGTGCCTAGAGTTTGGGGGGAGTCCCCAGAGTGGCCCGGCCTCGCACACTCACCGTCCCCTAAGAAGATGATGAGGTTCTTGGCTGATGTCTGAATGGGTTGCAGTTTTTTGGCAACATCCAGGGCCTCCTTCGCCTTTTGGTCCCAGAAGGCTGGGTTCTTCTCCTCCACTGGTCAAGGGAGAGACCGGAGGCAGGTGTCAGCGGAAGGCTGTTTGTGAGTGGGGACCAGCAGTTAGAGGAGCCTTCTTACCTGGAATGACACCAAAGGACAGCTGTAGCCTGAGGCCCAGCAGCAGCAACACCCAGGCTCCCTGCATAGCTGGGGCTGGCGGAGGGATGGCTGTAGATGGGGAACAGTCCTTGCGTGAAAAACTCAGTGTCCCTCCCTAATCCCCAGGCTCCTCCCTGACCCCACCCCTCCTGCTCTGGAAAGGAAGCCCTGCTGCCTGGACAGAAGTGGCAGAGGGTGTGGCTAGGCTAGCCTGGGTGTGTGTGTGTGGAGGGGGGTGAGAGGGGGGGCGGGCTGACAGATACTACTCCATGGTTGCCCTCTGCCTTTAGGGTGAAAGGTTGGAAGCTGCTTTTCCCCAGGGTGAGGATTTGTGTCCTGTGCTGCTAGGACCACTCTCTGCTCATGTAAGACCTATCACTCTTGTTCCAAAGAGTCAGCTGGACTGGAATATGCTCTGGAGTGGGGCTGGAGACACGAGGCTGGGTGCAGGGTCTGGATTTGGCCTTCTGATATCATGAGCCCCATTGGTGTGGAAACAAGGGCACAGAGTGGCCTCAGAGCCATGCTCACAATCTTCTCACCTGGCTTTGAGGGAGTCAGTTGGGCACCAAGGCCTGTAGTCCCAGAATGACTATTGCCTAGGCAATATGGGGGCATCACTGGTTCATGACCTGTTTGGTGTCTAACATTATTAGGGCAGGCTGGGAGAGTCTTGTCTTTGTATTTGAGTATACATTTGTTATGTATACTCGATGAGGCCCAGAACAGGCCAGGTTGAGTGACTGCAGAACCTTGAGGCAAACCTTTATCTTCCCGAGAAGCAGGCTGATTTTATTCCTGATCTTATTCTCTTAGGCAGGTGGAGGGACACCAGAGTGAGTGCTCTGTACATACCTGGAGGAGTATATCTGTAGGTGGAGTTTAGGATAAGAAACATGGCGCATGCCTTTAATCCCAGCACTACGGAGACAGAGGGAGGCAGAGCTCTGAGATCAGGGTCAGCCTGATTTATAGGGTGAGTTTGAAACCAACCAACCAACCAACCAACCAACAGAAACTGTGAGCTTCCTGTAGCCTGGGGGTTAGTCTAGGTTCAAAGTATTTCTGTGATACAGTGATCCCATCTCAGAGTATTTTTTGAGAAGAATGCACTGGGTTCAGTCTTATCTCCAGTGGCCAAGAAGTATGGGGTCAAGCCACATGCCCTTGATGGATGAGTGGGTCAGAGAAACATGGTCCACAGGCACAACGGAATTTTGTTCAACCTTTTTTTTTTTTTTTTTTGGTTTTTCGAGACAGGGTTTCTCTGTGTAGCCCTGGCTGTCCTGGAACTCACTTTGTAGACCAGGCTGGCCTCGAACTCAGAAATCCTCCTGCCTCTGCCTCCCAAGTGCTGGGATTAAAGGCGTGCGCCACCACCGCCCGGCTTTGTTCAACCTTTAAATAGAGGCGGTCAAGCACAGTGGGATGGATACTCCTTTAGTCCCAGCACTCTGTAGGCCAGGGCAGGCTTCAGGGTCATCCTGTGCTACATACACATAATCAGGCCCTGTCTTGTTACTTTTCAGACTGCTACCATTTTCCAGTGTAAATTCAAGATTATTGTTGACTACAAGGAGAGTTCGAGGCCAGCTGGGACTTAACGAGATCTTGTCTCAAAAAACAAACAAGACCCAGTGTGCCTGCTCATGCCTTTAATTCTAGTTCTCTAGAGGCAGAGGCAGAGGCGGTGGCAGGCTAACCTTTTGGGTATGAGGCCAGCCTAGGCTACATAGTACATTGCAGACCAACCAGGGCTACAGAAGGAGACTCATTCAAAAAAAGAGGGGCAGGGGTGGGGTGGGGTGGAAGAACAACATGGTACTTTTTATTTTATTTTGGCTGTCCTCAGCATTGAACTTAGGGCCTTTACGCTAAGTGATATACTAGAACTGTGTCCAGCAACCAAATAGTGCTACTGCTATACTATTATTAATTATTAATTGCTATTATTAATTACTTGTTCTTTATGAGACAGGGTCTCATGTAGGCTGACCTTCCTGCCTTTATCTCCTACGTGCTGAGACTGAAGGCACCCCCCACCCCATTTAGATGGTAAACTTTATTTCATATAGTTTTAAAAATAACAATTTAAAATTATTTCAAAAGAAAGAACTGCCTTCATTTAATCACTGCCTGAAGCAGCCCTCCTCCCTTGGGCAGCCCCAGCTCAAACCTCCATACTGCGTGAATCACAGGTTAGACCTGGAACCCCAGATGTTCCATTTGCTCCCCAGCATCTACCTGCCCCTCAGCCCCCATGATGGCCACATGCCTCCTGGGAACCAAAGCTCTCTGAAGAAGTTGCATCCCATGTTAAAACTCCTCTGTTGAAGCCAAGCATGCACAGAGAGACACAGAGTAAATTATTAACTTGAGTAGAGACAGGTACTAATCTTCCAGTGCTGGCTTAGGCCTCATTTGGTTAGAGGCTTATTGTTTTTGTCTATATATATTTTAAATTGGGGTTTACAAATATACTTTTTCCCATGAAGGGACACACACACACACACACACACACACACACACACACACACACAGGAAAGGCAGAACAGAGGGTAAGGAAAACCTTGAAGATGAAGGCCTGCTAAGACCTAGGGAAGTGAAAAACATTTTGCTTGTGTGCTAACAGACAGTAGGAGGACCCAGGATTTTCATCTGCTGTGTGAGGCCTTCAACTGAACTGACATTCCAGGGCAAGGCTGAACCAGGAGGCAGCCCCGAGCCAGAAGCCCCACACTCTGGGACGGTGGATGAGCACGTGGGGCTCATCTTTTTGTCCCCCTTTCTTTCAATTTTTCTCTTTCTTTCAATGTAGCAGAATTGGAGTGTACTAAAAGACATTTTTAGTAGACCCTTTAAGCATGGGGGGTTAATGGGGGTGAGGAGGAAGAGGTGATTGAGAAGACGGCAAGCACAGTGGAGAGGTTAAGTGAGAGCTTCTTAAGGGAGATTTGCCTGTTTTTGTCTCATGCAGCCCAGGCTAACCTCAAACTTGAACTTGCTATGCAGTCAAGGATGACCTAGAACTCCTGATCTACCTTCATCTACTCCCCAGTACTGGGATTACAGCTATGTGCTATGTGGTGGCCAATGTAAGAGTCAATGTTAAGAAAGTGTTCGGGGAAGAAAGGTGTCTTGCCTGGTGGCAATTCCTTCCTAGAGAGTCACCAGGAAGCCAGACATTCCACTTGACATGCCTCAGAAAGTCTCAATACCAAGCAGTGTGGACAGGTCAAGATGCAGGGTGAGAGCGCCCTTGGTGGCTCTTGTAAGTGAGCTGGAGTTCATTCCACAAGAAAGAACATTGACCCCTGATGAGACTCCCTTTGAGGCCACCAGGTGGCAAGGAGTCAGATAATCTGACATCTCTGTAAGACCCTCGTCCCGGTCTGCTAGAGTCACCCAGAGTAGACTGGAGGAGCATGTGTCTCTTTGTTGGCGTCCAGGAACTGTCAGGTAGACACAGAACTGTCGCCATCCACTTCGCATTTTCAGCCTTTATCAAATCATCATTATAAACATGGATTGAGCTAGATTAATGACAAAATGACCCATGAGTGAGTACAGCAATGCTCAGGGACCCGGAGTAATAGATTAAAAGAGCACATGATAGAGTTAGATTAAATCAGAGCTTGCTTAGGCCAAGGGCATTTCTTTCAATAACCAATCACCCATTTTCAGCATGAGGGAAGATCACTGAAAAGTCTCTATGAGGAGCCCCAGCTTCCTTAGCCTGACCAGAGGGGCTGCCCAGTGCAGAGACAAAATTAGCAACAGATTTAAAAGGGCACAGGTCAGATGTCAGCACTTGAGAGCAAAAGACTCCTCACATAAGGGTGGACTTAACAGCCCCAGGGCAGCCAGCAGACATAGAAGACTGTCGCCCATTGTAGTAGTTTACTGTTTGTGTGTGTCCCCAAAGAGAACAAAAAGGATACTAAGCAGTCAGTAACCTTATTAGTCAGGGTTCTCAGAGGAACAGAACTTAAAGAATATCTCTCTTGTTCCCTCCCATATATATGTGTATACACACACACACACACACACACACACACACACACACACACACAAATTATTAGTGGTCCATACCTTTGATCCCAGCTCTTGGAAGGCAGAGACACTTGTATCTCTGAGTTAAAGGCCAGCCTGGTCTACAGAGTGAGTCCCAGGATAGCCAGGGCTACAGGAAACCCTGTCTCAACAAAGAATGGCTTATAGGCTTTGGTTCAGTGAAGGGATGGACCTGCCAACAAGGGCTAGCAGGAAAAGAGAGCAAGATTCCTTCTTCCATGTCATTTAAATAGGCTGACATCAGATTAAAAGTTGCTCTCCCCACCTTAGAAGATCTGTATTAAAAGTGGGTCTTCCCACTTCAAATGACTCAAGAAAATATCCCTCACAGGCATACCCAGCCACTCAGGTTTTAGTTAATTCCAGATGTAGTCAAGTTGACAACCAAGAATAGCCACCACAGCGCCCTTTTGGAACATGTATGACCCTTGAGATGGTTAACATTTTCAACCTGACAGGATCTAGTATCATGTGACAAGCTCTGGGTACACCCGTGAGGGGTTAGTTGATTAGGTTAACCTCTCAGCATGCCTGAAAGGGATTTGCTTGATCATAGTAAATGAAATGGGGAGACCATCTGAGTGTAGATGTCCCAGACAGAAGGTCTGAGAAGCTCTTGCTTCTTACCTGCTTGACTCCACAGCTCAGTTTCAAGCTCACATACCCTGTTTACAATTTCATCTCTTCTATTCTTGAGTTCAAGAGTCCTGTTTGTGAGTCCAGCTATCCTGTTGCTACCTCTGCTGCTGCTGCTGCTGCTGCTGCTGCTGCTGCTGCTGTTGGAATGGGTTCTCCTTAGGACAACATTGGGACTGCTGAGGCCTCCAGCCCCATGGGCTAAGCAGCTACTGGTTCCCAGTCTCTCCAGCAAGCAGACAGCTACTGTTGGACCTTATCTTATAAACTAATAAATCCCCCACACAAAGCAGCAGCTGACACTCTACAATGCTCAATATCTTTTGCTTGACAGGGCTTCAGAGCAAGAGTAATATGTAGGGCAGTGCAGCGGCTTGTCACATGTGTGTGTGGCTCTGCAGTGGAAGGAGTAAATCTCTCCACCCATGGGTGAGAGCATAAAGGAAGAATACAGGAGGGTTCCCACATTCCAGGCTGTGGCCAAGAGACCCTGGGTGGTGTTGGTTCAGCAAGAGTAGAAAATGATGCCTTGGGTTGTTGGAACCCAGAGTGGTGGGGAGAGGGTTTATAACTTTTTCACAGGCCCTACCTGGTGTCCCTAGTAGGGTGGTAGGGGATTAGTTGTGGTTTGTGAGAATGGACCCTATAGGCTCATATATTTGAATACTTGGTGGAACTGTTTGGGAAGGATTAGGAGGTGTGGCCCTGTTGGAGGAGGTGTGTCCCGGGGGTGTGTGGCTTTGAGCTTTCAATCGGAGTATAAGTGCTCAGCCCCGGAGCCATACCATGACTGTCTGTCTGTCTACCATGGCTGCCTCTTGATATGCTCCCGCCATGGTGGTCATGGACTCAACCTCTGAAACTGTGAACCCCAAATTAAATGCTTTTACAAGTCACCGAGGTCATGTTGTCTCTTTATAGCAATAGAGAAGTAGCTAAGTCAGGGCTCCTCGTGAGTTCATCTCTGTTCCTTTGGGACCAGAGGTTGTGAGAGGAGCTGAGTGGCAAGGGTGTGAGGCAGAGCATAGGCTCCTCCATCTCCCTTCTCCACTCTCACCTCAAGGGAAACAAAATCTGAAGAGAAGTCATGAGGAAAACATGGGCGTGGAGAGGGGGATCTACCAGGAGGTGAGGCAGGACCTAAGCAACTGTCCCAGGACTTGGTCTTGACAATCCAAATCAAATGATGGGAAACTGAAAGGCTGGCTAGTAGCCGAATTTGTGAATGAAGAGTTCCTTCCTTTGTTAAGTGTAGGCTTAATTGCAGTTTCAAAATCCCCATTACCCGAACTAAAAAAGCTCAGGCTCAGATAGCAGGATTTTTGAAGGTCTGGACAGGTTAACAGCAAAATTTGAGAATCTCACACATCTGAACTTATGGGGAAAACTTACTACAGAAAGCAGTAGCTGGGAGTCTTTTGAAAGAGACCAGTTGTCTGAAAAGTCCAGCTCTGTTTAACTAGGACTAACCTGAGAGCCTTCAAGCCCTCCCCCAGCTGACTGAGAGGACTGGGAAGGTCCTGACTGGGCTGCAGAAGGGCGATAAGGGTGAAAGGGTGAGGGGAGAGGAGCCTGAGAAGGGTGAGAGGAAGGTTTGAGGAGAGGCCTGCAGTGGAAACGGAGATGGGAGGAGGACAAGCTGACATCAGTGGTGAGGAAGGCTAGAGCTGATGAAGATGAGGATGAAGGCAGGAAAGAAGTGGAAAGATGGAAAGATAAAGAAACAAATTAAAACCCTGGTGGCTTGCAAAACCAGAGCGTTTCAGTATTGGTTGAACTGCTCATGGATTTGGTAGCTGTTTGGTTTTTATTTTATTTTACTTATTATTTTTAAGACAGTTTCTCTGGGTAGCTCTGGATATCCTGAAATGTTTTTGTTGTTTTTAACGGAGCATATACACTTATGAATTTTATTCAGAGGTAAAAGTACGGAACTGGAAAAAATATATATTTAGTGTTACTCAGGCCCAGAAAGACAGATGCTGTTACATTCTTACATAGGGCTCTTAGCTTTGATTCTTTAGTTATGCATGTTTACCTTGGAGCTCTTGTGGAAGCCAGGAAACTAGGAGGTTCTCTCTGTCTCTCTCTCTGTCTCTGTCTCTCTCTGTCTGTCTCTCTCTCTCTCTCTCTCTCTCTGCCCCCCCCCCCTCTCTCTCTCTCTCTGCCTCTCTCTGCTCTCTTAAGGGAGAGGGGATAGCAAAGCACAGATAAAGTGAAAGCAGATAGGGTGAATACTGCAAATGAAAGGGTTTTTGTTTCTTAAGATTTAGTTTTTAGTATATGTGTGCAAATGTTTTGCCTGCATGTATCTAAGTGTACAGTGTGTGTATATCTGGTACAGGCAGAGGCCAGGGGGTGGGGCGGGGTACTGGATTCCCCAGAACTGGAGTTACTACAGCTGTAAGCTGCCAGGTGGGTTCTGGGAATCAAACCCATGTTCTCTGCAATAGCAGTAATGTTCTTAGGAGTGGAAAGTGAGGGTGGTTAACCAAAACAAGTGTGTAAACTTAGTATATTGTATCACAATTACACACACACACACACACACACACACACACACTAGAGGAGAGATTCCCTACATGGCCGGATAACACTGTTCCTAGAAGCTGTGGGTTACTAAACAAAAATCTCAGAACCAGGATGTTTGGAGCACTTCCGTGTCAGTCATTGGTCAGAGATGCTCCAGAGACTCCTAAAATAGTGCAGACCCTTCTTGCCACCTGCTTGGATACCTACCAGAGCTAGATAAGACCTGCCAGGCAAGATGTGCCTATTTGTTATGGGAGCAACCAACCACTGCCCAAAGACTGCATGTGAGGTCCAGGCACTGAGAAATGGTGGTTGAGTGCTCGGCCCTGAACGAGACATGGATACCACTCTTCTAAGGCTGGGGGAACAAGGTGGAGGAGGAGGAAGAATGCAAGCCAGAAGGCAGAGAGGACTTGCAAATGCCATCTTTTGGCGATGGCACAGTCATCACTACCATAAACTCACAGAAGCTGTAGTTACCTGCCACGGCCACCAGAAGATGGACACTGTCAACAATTAGTCATGGCTGGAGGAGGGACTATTGAGCTCAACACCTCTTGTAGTGAACTCTGGGGGAGGATGAGTCATGGTCTTCAGCTGTGTATCACAGGCAGGCTTGCTAACCCCTCCTCTCAGCATGAGCTGTCTCAGAAGGAAGGAGCAGGCTGGCAGTGTGATTGAGATCAGATCCATCTGCTCCTGCCTCGGTTCTTATCTCCAGCTCAACTGGCATTTTCCAAGATGGGACAAACTAAGGTGTCAGGTGTGGTCTTTTAGGTGAAATAGGGCTTGTTTAGCTACCACCACAGGGCATAAAATATCATTGAGCCATTATTGAGATGGGGTCTTCAAGAGACAGATTCCCTTGGTTCCAGCCTCCTAGGCACAGGAGTGTCACAGGCCTGTGCTACAGAGCATTGTTGGTCTCTCTTTCCACCCCTTTGATGATATCGAGGAAAGAATCTCAGTTCATTCCTGAATGTCTTTAACATTGTGCTAACTTTACCATCTCTTTTGAAGCAGAGCCCCCCGGGCGAAGACTGCTATTCGCAGGCTTGGAATACACAGCTGCTTTCTACTTGAGGCTGGTGATGGTGGTCTTCCTGCTTTTTAATTAACTTAGTTCTTTGACAATTTCATGCATTTATATAATGCCTTCTGGTTTCCCTCCCCCCCTTCTTTTATCTCCTTTCTTGTTCCCCCTTTTTCTTCCCCTTTCTCCTTCTCCTCCATGATGGTCTTGTGTAGCTCAGCCCAGGCTCAAACTTGCTAGGTAGCCAGAGATGACCTTGAACGCCAGAGATGACCTTGAACTCTTTTTTGTTGATCTTTGTTTTTTGATTTTGATACAGGGTTTCTCTGTGCTGCGGAGTCCTGGCTGTCCAAGACTTGCTTTGCAGACCAGGCTAAATGCAGAGTCACATAGATCAGTCTGCCCCTGGGATTAAAGGCATGCCTCACCACGCTTGGCCATGTCTTTGAACTCCTGATCCTGCCTCCCCTCTCCTCCCCTAAGCTCTGGGTACTGGGGATGGAGTCCAGAGCTTTGTCCATACTAGGTGAACACTGTACCAACTCTTGCTAACTCCCCAGCCGGCCCTCTATTTTTGGTAACTGTAAGTTTTCCTTTCTAATTATTTCAAGGAAAAAAACCTAAGCTTGTTTAATGAAAAACATTAAATAAATATGACCACAGGCCATTATGTGGCAAAAAAAAAAAATCATTAAAGTGATGCATGAATAGCTGAATTTTGAGAAGTACTAATTGAAAGAAATCCAGCACCCTCTTCTGGCTTCTGTGGGCTCCAGGCACAGCAGTGATATGCACAGACACACATGCAGACAAGATATCCAGGCACACACAGAACCAAAAATATTTAATGAAGAAATGCAGTAAATTTTGGATCTGAGCTCCCATTCACTTCCACCATTTTCCGATTATCTTCCAAAGTGTTATCTCCACACGTCAGTTCTCTCACCTGAGAATGGGCAAGCAACAGGACCTGCACCCCAGAGCTGCTGTGGGGGCACAGTGGGAGATCTTAGTGGTTCAGTATGCACTGAACCGGGAGGGTGTGTGTGTAGGAAGAGGAGACCACACCCTGAGCTTCAGAACAAAGAAACAAGCCTTGGAGTCCTGGAAGGCCTGCAAGTGGAGCCCATGGTCAGTGTCAAAGGAGGTGGTCCTTTCTGGTAGTGACCCTTCTGTCTTGATAGAGCCTATGAGGCGGGGCCTTGCTTTGATCACTCCATTTCCAGCAAGAAATATACTCCTCCCGCCCCCTCCCCCCGCCATGGGGAGAAGAAGAAGAAGCCTTGCGTTAAGTGTAAGAAGCAGATAAAATCCCAAGAGAGCGTGTGTTGTCGACGTGGGCTGAGCTATCAAGGATCTCACGAGAGGGCCTGAGCCAATGAAGCTCAGAGGGGGTGGCAAAGCCTTTCCCTGGTCCGAGTGCAAATTTTAACAGTCTACGTAGAAGCTATCAGCTTCCTCCTCTGGGATAACTGCAGCCTAAGACTGCTCCCCTACAGAGACCTCTTACAAAGATGAGCTAAATCTGCCTCCTTGATCAGCCGTGTACCATAAACCCACCTCCCTGACTCAAACGTATGAAGTAAATGCATAGCCCGCCCAGTTCCAGCTCTTCTACACTTATGCCCTGGGGCTGCTATGAGGATTTAGAGGGGGGCTGGGTGTAGGTCCTTTCTTCATTCTCTCATCAACTGGGTCAATTCCTGGGCCCCGGGGTGGGGACAGGAGGAGACTGATCTACCACTAAGGCACGAGAGAGGGTCCCCCCCCCCACATGGTCCCCGGGGGAGGAAACTGTGCATAGCTGAGTCCCTTCTGCAGCTTCAGCCAAGGCGAGAGGGTCTAAGCCTGTGAGGATCTAGGAGTTCAGGAGTGGGCCTGGCGGAAGTGGCTCTCTGTGGGCACCCTTGACTGTTCATTTATCCACCAGGTAAGACTTCCTCTGTCTAGCTGTAGCAGTGGCAGCATCAGAAACAATTGGCAGGTATAGTTCAAAGTCATCCTTTAAAACTGTATTATTGTGATGTGAATGGTGCGGTGGGCACGCCTTGGGGAGCGTGTGAGGTCAGAGGGCGATGGGGATTGAACTCAGGTCCTCAGGCTTTCGTGACAGTGCTTTATCTCAGCCCCTCCCCAGCCCCTAAGCCATCCTTCTGAGTCAATGGAATGACTCTGATGCCTGCTGCGTTGGGTATGGAGGATGCAAAGTCCTAGGTGTCCAGTGCTGCACTCGGTGACGTCTCTGTGACTTGGTGTCATGAGCACCCGGATGACAATCCCACTAGCAGCAGTCTTGTTAGCTGGGAAATCTATTAAGATGAAATATGCTGAAGGACAGTCTTTGTTTCTCATCCTATTCTGCATTCATTTTCTTGGGATTTGGCTAACTGCTTTCCAGAACTGTACAGTGTACACTTTAGGAACACTGTGGAACACAGTGAAGCTCATGAACCTGTTTGAGTAAAATGACCCTTTTTAAGTAAAATACTTAAATGGATCTTACCCTCTAAGATGACTTTATATACTAGAGAAAGAAACCCTTGATAATCATAAAACCTCGTAGAAAGGCAGAGCAGGTTCAAAGAGCTTATCTTAAAGTTTAATTGACCACTTATGTATTTGCTTTTTTCAGGAATGAGAATAGATGTGGGGACTCCCGCAGGCCTGGCCAGTATCCATCCTCAGCTATGGCTCCAGGCACCTTCCCCCCTATAATTTCTGTTTTGAGACTGGGTCTTGCTAAGTTGCCTGGGCTGGACTTTAACTCATAGGCTCTGTAGCCAAAGCCGGACTTGAGCTTGACATCCTCCTGCCTCAGCCTCTTAAACAGCTGGGATTATAGGGATGTGCTGCCAGACCTGGTTACAGCTAACTTTTTAAAATTTAGTTTCATGTGTATGCCTCTATGTATGTTTGTGTATCCCATGTGTGCCTGGTGCCTGAGGAGGCCAGAAGGTATCAGATCTCTGTGGGTCTGCAGTTAGTGATAGCTGTGAGCCGCTGGACTCAAACCTGAGTCTTTTGGAAGAGCAGGTAGTGCCCCTAACTGGGTGAGCCATCTCTCCAGGCCCACAATAAGGTTTTAAAGTCATAAACATAATTTACTTATATGCAAATTCAAGTTAATTTTCTCAGGTCCAGAACATCCCTTTCTCTAGAGCCTTTCCTTTGGCTGTGCTGGGGATTGAACCCGACTCTTCTTACCTGCTAAGCAGGTGTTCTCTCATGGATCTACCCCTAGCTCTAGAACTTTATTGTTATACAAAACATCACCTTTGTTCTGGTATCCACCAGAGTGGAGTTCATTCTTTAATCTGTGTCATTTCCTCTCACCTCAATACCAACTTCAAATAATCCCTCAAGTCTGTGATTCGGGTCCCCAGAGGCCTTTAGCTGATGTCCTGTAAGGCCCCTGGCCAGCTCTTCTGCAAGTTGCCCGCAGTGCCATGGGCCATGTCACCTCCTCAGGCCTCCAGAGGTCTGCTTGCACTGCCCCAGGGTTGCCCCACACCCTGGGCTCCACACCTAGGCCTGCAAGGTCTACTGCTGCCTGTGTCTTTAAGCAGACTTTTTGGAAGCATTTTAATGGTCTGGGAATACCAGGGTGCCGGTAGGCAGGGATTTTATCTTAGTTATAGAATAATGGATTGTTTAATACACTCCTTGCTGAATGTACAGGAAAGCTTTTAGGCCAATTGTGGATCCATTCTGGCTAAATATAAACAGCTTTCCCCCCTACTTTTAGTTTTTTAAATCCAAATTATACACAGATGTAAAGTGTCAAATGGATCTGGCAGGTTTATTAAAACAAAATGGGAAAGCACTTCCATGCTCCTAGATGCATTTCCCATCTCGGTATTTATTAGTGTGTGTGTGTGTGTGTGTGTGTGTGTGTACACGAGCATGTGGTTGAATGTGGAGTCCCAAAGTTGATGGCAGATTCCTTCCCTGGTTGATTTCTACTTTATAGCCAGGATCTCTGTCTGTACCCAGAGCTCATGGATCCCGGCTAGTCTAACTAGTCAGGTCACCAGAACTCCATCTCTGCCTCTTGAGTGCTGGGATTGCCAGCAGCTGCCAGGGCCGCCTGCTTCTGTGTGTGTTCTGAGAACAGAGCTTCAGCCCATCTCCTGTGTGTGGAAAGCACTTTATTTACTGAGCCATTTCCCTAGTCCGCCCCCAACCTGTTTGGGTTTTTAAAATTTTTTTATAGTTACCACTATTTGTAAACACACACACATACACACACACACACACACACCCCTTAGAAAAACAATAGCAAAATAAAAGCAACCATTTCTTCATTTCCAGTTTTAAGCTGCATCTATTGATATTTTCCACTAATATTATGTCATGGAACTATCCCTGTACAACCCACATACATTTATTTTTTTAAAAAAAAATGATACAAACCTGCAGTTTGGACAGGGTCTTATGGAGGCTTTGTGTCTCCTCCATAAGACCACCATGGGGGTGGTTTTGTAGGGGTTGGGGATGCATCTCTAAGATGCCTCGGAGCTGGCAAACGAGGGAACCCAAGCTTGTCACAGCTTGGCTGTGACACTTGCACTCGGCACGGTCGAAACAGTGCAACATCACTTCTGCTGTGTCTTGACTGGGCAGCTGAAGGGCCTGTCCTGATTCACGGGGAAGGAGAAGAATGGGGTGTGCGGTGGTGGTGGGCGGGCAGTGAACCTGCAGCCATCTTTGGTCCCCCACGACTTTCCACTGAAGAGGGTGAACTGGCTTCTCAGCTGCTCCATCTCCACATCCTCGCAGTACACTCCCAGAGCAGTTTGTAGACCCTCACTCAGTGTTTATCTTAGAATGTAAGTGCTGTTGCCACACGTGCCAGGTGCGGACCAGGGCAAGGCTTTTCTTTCTTGTACTGTTCTTTCTCACTCACACCCCAACACTTTTCTGTTGTCAGATACGGCTTGTTTTCAGTGTACTTAGTACCCATCTAATCCTGGAGTCTGCCCATGACTTGACCTTCTCTGAGCCACTTCACTTACTACCTCAGGCAGGGACCTTGTAGACTGGCTGCCTCTCACACCTGGTGGTGCTGGCCTGCTCCTCAATCCTGAGTGCACTGCTGCTACTGTTAGGTGTATGAGGCATAAAATAATCCAACTCTTCCCAGGGGCGTTTGGTTAAGGGTTGAACACTATTAAATACCATTAAAGTTAATGATGGGAGTTTATTCTAATTACCTCTTTAATGCTTATTTTTCCTTTCTGACAGTGTTGCTACATAGTATGTGTTCATAGTCTTGTACATAGCCTGCATAAGTATTTATTGTGTAGTCCAGGTTGGCCTCCAATGTGTGGCAATCCTCCTGCCTCAGGCTCCCAAGTGCTGGGATTACAGGTGTGAGCTGCCATGCTCAGCTTTATGTATATATATATATATATATATATATATATATATACACACACACACACACACATATATATATATATATACATATATATATGTATACACACACACATATGTATATATGTTAAGCTGTTGGGAACCAGGGGGACTTGACTATAACTATATCCTTCTCTGGAACCTTGGTTGTTTAAGGCTGTTGTTGTTTGTTGTTGGTTGTTAAGCCAAGCAGCCAGCTGGATGGCCCTCATGGTAGCTTAGATACTTTGAACACGCCACAGACACCTTATGGAAGTTACATAGCAACTACAGTTGGCTTTGCTGAAGCCCAACTCTGGTCCATGCATGGCAGTCAGGTTCTTTCCTTCACATAGGTCCTGGCATTGACCTCGTGGCGGCAGGCTTAGTGCCAGGTGCCTTTACTGGCTGGGCTACCTCACCAGCCCTTTCTCATATTTTTGGTGGCGAGCCTAGCTTTTCACGGCTGAGCCGTCTCTCCAACCCAATCACCAGCCCTTTCTTTTGTGTCTAGCTGCTTTAGTAGCTATCTGGCACAGTGGTGCAGTGGGTATCCTCACGGGCTGCTTTAGTAGCTATCTGGCACAGTGGTGCAGTGGGTATCCTCACTGGCTGCTGCGGTAGCTATCTGGCACAGTGGTGCAGTGGGTATCCTCACGGGCTGCTGCGGTAGCTATCTGGGATGCCTCTGCCTGGCACCAGCTCTGTCACTGCATCTCTGGTGCGTTGTGCTCCAGCTTCCTGTGGGTCGTCATACCAGGCCCACTGAAGTCCTTTCCAAGGCTCTTTGCCAGGTAGGACTGTGGAGGGTGTCAGCCTCTCTCCTCAGGGCCGGTTACAAGCTCCTGCCTTAACTCCCTCATCCATGCCAGGACCACAGCCTGCCCCGTCTTCCCCTGGGAACACATTGATTGCCTGCTTCTGAACTTTTCGAGACCCCAGTCAGAGTGAGATTGTGTCTGTCTGCCTTCCTTGTGGCCTTGAAGGGGCCCCCGAGGAAAAGCCAGTGACCTGCTCTGTGCCCTCTGCTTCGGCCTAAGGTGGCAGGCAGGTGTCCCGGACAGCTGGATGAATGAGTGCTTCTCTTGACGAGGTCTGATTTCTTGTCAGCTCTTCCTCCCTTAGTGTGCGGTGTATGGACACAAGTTCCATCAGGGCACTGACTGAGTGCTAAGTGAATAAACACAGAGAAGTGATTCAGCCTGTGCTGTGGAAGATGATGCAGCCACTAGGAGGCAACAGAGGAGGACAGGCGGCTCTGGTCCTGGCCAGGCGCACACTGGCTGCACCACCTTAGATGGAGACCCGAGACTGCCATGGCCTCAGAGTTCTCAGTGACATGATGTCTGACCTGAGGGTGGGGCAAGCCTGTTGTAAAAGTTTCTAGTCCAGCACCTGTCCCCGAGCAAGTCTATGCTGCATAGTGCCTCCTTACTGACTGTCATTGCTCATCATGGGCTAGGGAGGTGGTGTCTCAGCCGCCTCTGTCCTGAGAGAACAGTGCTGGAGTCACAGCTTTCTTGAGGGTCCTGTGGGAGGCAGTGAAGGGGTCATGGAAGCCAGCGCTTGGCACAGCGGAGTAGTTAAGCAGCTTCTCAGGTTTGTGGGATGGGCCTTTAGTCTGGAGATCCGGAACTGGGACAGTTCCAGAATCTTCGTTACCCAGATGCTGAACCACCATCCCCTACGACTCTGCCCATCATATGTTGGTCTGGGAATGGGAGCAGAGGGGAGATCCTAGGGCTGGGAGGCTGACAGGTGCCCAGGGCAGGCAGGGCGTGTCTTTGGCTCTCATCAGACAACAGCCCATCCTGGGGCTGTGATTATCCTTGCAGTTGTGCCAGTCTGTTACTGAAAGAACGTGCCAGGGGACCCACAGAATCCTTTTTTGAAGAAAATCACCATGACCGTAGCAGATGGGTCTGCTAATTCTGCTGCCACAGGGAGCAGCACTGGGAAACTGGGCCTTGGTTGCTTTGGTTTTCATCCTAGATTCTAGTCGCTTTTGAAGCCAATTCATACTTTTCCAGTTTGGAGAAAGGAGGAAAAATTGTGCCCAGTTCCCGAAGGAAGAGGCTGCCCAGTGCTCAGGAGGGTAGGATTGCCAGTACTTGGGATGCTAAGCAGTGGCTGGGTCAGGTGGAAGCTGTTGTGGAGTCCTCCTGCCCTCTGGAAAGCCTGCCTTTAGCTTTAGGGTACATGTCTGAAAGTGCAGGCACTGAGGTACTTGCTCATATCATAGCTGTGAACAGGGCTCCAGGGAGCTTTGGCCTATGACATTCAAGAAGGAAAGGTGGTAGTCCCACTTCCCCACATCCCATGGGCTGGCAACAGAGGAAGGGGGGGGCGGGGCCACAGCCACATGCACAGGGTGGCTGGCAGCTCCCTGCTGTGCATACTAATTACATCTTTAATCAGCTAGAAGGAGGCTACAGCATCAATCTGCCACCCTGGGGCCGCAGGAAGGTCCTGAGCTGACGACCCCAGCTCAGCTGCGAGGTGGATCTGAGGGAGCCCCTGGCCCTTGGTGCACAGGCCACCCAGCCGCCATGCTTCCCCATGGCATCTACACAGACAGCAATTCACACTTGATTTTATTCCATGACACTGATTTGCTGAAATCCCCCATTTCCTGGGCAGGTAAGGGCAGTGGGTCGCCTGGTAGAAGCGGGGCTGCCTGCCCAGGAGGACTGGGATTCTCTCTGCTCAGGGAAGCACTGGCCAGGCCTCAGCATTCCCTGCCCTGACCCCTAACCTTCCAGTTCATTTAAAAACTGAGTTGCAAAAGTAAAATAAAATGAAAATAAAAAATAAAAACCAACCCCTGAGTTGTTAAAAACCAAATTAAAAATCCCCTTTGGTGTCAAAAGGTCCTATTCCTAAAAGCCAGCAGGGCAGGGTGGGCACAGGCCGGGCTGGGCTGGCAGTCAGTCCTCAGGCTCCTCATCCGACTCCTTCTCCAGGCCCAGGGAGTCCTCGGGGCCCGGTCGCTTCAGGATAGCGCTGTACTTGAGGGCTGTGGCCTCTGCCTGCAGGACCACATCCACCAGGCTGAAGATGGTGATGACCTGTAGCAGAGCCAGGAACGGGGGAGGACAGGGCAGGGAAGGGCCTGCAATCAAAGCTAAGCTGACCACTGAGGCTCACTGACGTCCCTGAGCCTCTGTTGCCTATCTGTAAATGGGAGTCATGGGGTCTGGGGAAAACCAGTAGGCTTGATGGCACTACGTAGACATTTGTTATTCAGTGACCATTCACAAGGATCAAGAGAAGAGGCTGGGCTGGGCCAGCCTTTGGAACAAGAGGGATATAAGAAGTTTTTATTAGTTTCTCAAAAATTCTGAAAAGTTCTGTTCAGGGGAAAGGGATAGTACCTATCTATCTATAGAGCAGCAGTTCTCAACCTGTTGTTCGAGACCCTTTGCAAACTTCTATCTCCAAAAGTATTTATGTTATGATTTATAACAGCAGCAAGCTTAGAGTTATGAGGTAGCAATCAAAATAATTTCATGGCTGGGGAGGGCGTCACCACAACATGGGGAACTGTATTAAGGGTTGCTGCATCAGGAAGGTTGAGAACCACCGCCATACTGGGTGTTTCCCTATAGAACCTGGCAGTCTAAACCAGGGCTTGGGCCTCAGCTGGGTAACGTGGAATGCCTATGGTGCTGGGGAGAGATGAGGGGCAGATGAGGACCTAGGGGCACACGTCCGAGATAGAAGGTGCGCTTCGGGACACGGTAGAGACTGACCTGCTGTGTTGGCTCCTCTTCAAGGTCGTCAGGCTCCCAAACGAGAGTGAGCTCCGGCTTCTTCCCCACCTTCTGGAAGTGGTAGGATCGCAGGGGGAGTGCCTGGGGGTGTACACACCAGAGCCTCAGGCCATGGGCTTCAGACGCCACCTCTGCCCTGGCCTATTTCTGACAGGCTGGAGGGAGCTCTGTACAGGCTGCCTTACTGCAGCTACCTGCTTGGCCAGAGACAAGGGCCACCCTATCCCCGGTCCACCTCAGCCAGATTTAGGAGGTTCCACCAAGTCACCTTTGGCCAAAGTAGAACCTGAAGGTGACCCAGGACCAAAGGACAATTTGGGAGGGTGGTGACTGTAGGGGAGAGAAGAGATCTGCTTAGGCTTCTGGTGATAGGCCTAACTACCAGGCTGAGAGCCAGGTAACTCCAGAGCTGACCTAGATCTGAACTTCCAGGTGCCTCATAGTTTCAGCTGCACTTGTCCCCTTCCTGTTCCGCCTCCTTTATGAAGCCTGTGTCTCTTCTAGTGCAGAGCTCCACACTTCCCCAAATGTGTGTAAGGAGTTCAATGCAAGGTGGGGACTTGGTGACCACAGAGCAGCTAAAGCGAAGCCCCTAAGTGACATTATGGAAGGCACCAAGAGGACTTTGAATAAACTGTCATCCAGGGAAGAAGCCAAGGCAGGATGGGCCTCTTCTTTCTGTTCAGGGACATAGTGTTCAGAGCCGTGCTGGCCATCCTCTGGCCTCTCCTTCTACATGTTTCTCTAAGAACATCCCAGGCCTCACACCCTGCCATCCTGGTTATGTTCTGAGTGCCTAGGTCTTTAGGGAAGAGTTCAGACTTGACCCTTGGTCTGAGGGTCAGGGTCAAGTCCCAGGCAGGCCTACTTGGGGTCAGGGGTCTGGACCCTTTATTGCCACATGCCAGTGAAGCTCACTGCTAAAGGATGCCATCTGTGGACCCTGCATAGCTGATGGATAGGGACAGCAGGGGTCTCAGTTTAATTCACCATTTATGGCTGTGAAGCTATCATGGGCTGTTCTGGACCAGGGGCATATTTCCCCAACAAGGAACTAGACACAGCGGGGACATGGCAGGGAATAGAGTACGCTAAGTCCTTTAGGGTTTGGTTTTGCCGGTAGGTGCATGCCTCCCACTCACACCAGGGACACTCACGTTGCAGTAGATGCGCTTCTGCACCCCAAAGCGCAGCACCAGCACGTCGAAAGCTTGGTTCAGGACACCCATCACCATGGCTTCAGACTCCAGGGGGCCGCTCTCCTGTGGGAACAATGCATTATGGCATCCTCCCAGGGAGGGCGGGCCTGCACTGGTGCTCCCGTAGGAGGGAGGGGAAAGGGGAAGAAGGGGCCAGGCTGGATCCGCACCTTGACTAGAACTGCGAAGAAGAGGCCTGTGCTGAGCTCCTGTACACGCTTGGAAGCCATGCGACGATCATTGCAGTGGTCAGCTTGCTTCTGCAGGGTATCAGGCTCCATATCTGGCTGTTCACTGTAGCCTGGGGGAGAAGGTGACCAGGGTTGCTAGTGTGGGGGCTGAGGACGGTTGTGTGCTGAGGCAAGGGCTCTGGGACCAGCTATGGTCCCAGGCTTGCAATAAATTTCACTAAAGCTTCCATCGTCTGGGTGTGGATTGACAGTGTTCAGACTTAGGCTTCTCTGTCCCTTGGCATGTTCATGATCACAATAATGTGGTCACTTACTCTGAGAGTGGGTAACTCTTGACCAGCAAAGATCTTCCCAGGTCAGAGTCATGTCCCTTACCCAGAGCAGCAGCCAGGAAGCGGTGCACTATGACGTCAGCAAAGCGGCGGATGGGAGAGGTGAAGTGTGTGTAGAGGGGAACGTTGAGAGCATGAGAGTGGGTAACTCTTGACCAGCAAAGATCTTCCCAGGCCAGAGTCATGTCCCTTACCCAGAGCAGCAGCCAGGAAGCGGTGCACTATGACGTCAGCAAAGCGGCGGATGGGAGAGGTGAAGTGTGTGTAGAGGGGAACGTTGAGAGCATGAGAGTGGGTAACTCTTGACCAGCAAAGATCTTCCCAGGCCAGAGTCATGTCCCTTACCCAGAGCAGCAGCCAGGAGGCGGTGCACTATGACGTCAGCAAAGCGGCGGATGGGAGAGGTGAAGTGTGTGTAGAGGGGAACGTTGAGAGCATAATGCCGGAACTGCGTCTGGTCCTGCAGCATCCCGGAGCAGAAGTACAGCGCCATCTGGAGGGAGAGCGGGACTAAGCCTGGCTGGGTCAACTGGGTGCTGAGACCCAAGCCTGGTCCATGGCAGGGCTGATATACACCTTCCCTATAAGCTTAGGCAGCTGATCAAAGCCAGCCAGGGCCATTCTACTTAAGGAGATCTCAGCAGCTGCCATGGACGACAGGAGGTGATCAGAGCCCTTCCCCACTCAGGATACATGCTAGTCATGCCTAGGGCTGCCAGGGCTCTATCCATGAGGGCAATGCCTGGAACAGCTTAGAAAGCTGTGCCTCTGTAGGTATGGGATGCTGGGTGGCCTCTAGCACTGTGGGATTAGCCACCAGGGCAGCTGTGCAAGGGCTATTCCTCCTTAAGGCCCATGGTTGCTGAGTCCCTACCAGGAATGATACAGAGGGGTTGCTGCGGACTAATTTTCCTTAGGATGGGTCTGAGCAGTCACCCTGGGTCAAGATGATTGCAGATAGGAAAACATATGGCCATGTTGGCCCAGGGCTGCGAATTGCC
The DNA here is from genome assembly GCA_036184795.1 of Tokudaia tokunoshimensis. Lineage (NCBI taxonomy): Eukaryota > Metazoa > Chordata > Mammalia > Rodentia > Muridae > Tokudaia > Tokudaia tokunoshimensis. Next base: position 88,669,622 of record BTHU01000016.1, on the reverse strand, counting down.
TTCTGGAGACAAAAGCAGAAGCTGAGGATGCTACATGTCCCTGGCAGCCCAAGAAGAGGCCAACCCCCAAGGGAGAGCAGCCGCCTCATAACGTTCCTCAGCTTCTGGTCGAGCCAACCCTATTTCCTCTGGCCCTGATCTCTTCCTGGTTGATGGTCACACTCGCCACAAGTACAAGTTCCACAATACTTTAGCACATGGCAGCCCAGGGGGCAGTTCGTTAGCGTGTCAGCCCGCATCTGTTTGCTTCTGGACAACTGTCCATGGTGGTACGCAGGTCTAAGAGGCCTGAGCAAAAGGAATCACTGAGCTGCCGCAACCCTCAGAACAACCTCGACAAAGTCTGGCCTCAGCCCTGTCATAGCCCTTGGCATCAGCAGCTGTTGCCTAGAAGGATGTTCAGTTCTTTGAAAGCTCCAGAGTGCCTGGCCAAATGGCAGCCTTCTCATTTGTAACTCTGCACAGGTTACTCCATGTACAGTCCTAGAATTCAGAGTACAGCCCCCTGCTGGATCTTGAGCTACATCTGGGGCAAGCTGCTGGAGAAAGAGGGCATAGTCTTCAGAATAAGTCATGTTTGTCTTTGTGTTCAGTGGTGGCTCAGTTCCTTGGAAAGGCTAGGGTGAGGAGGAAAAGGGTCCCAGGCTCCTTCCTGGTCAGTGTAGCTATCTCTGGGCAGGGCAACAGTCATGGCTTCTCTGCAGTGGCCATTGGGACAGCTCCTGTCCTGTTTCAGCAGCTCTCTTGGGAACCAGACCTCACTCCTCACTGTTGTGCTGCTGTTGCTGCGCCCTGACCTGTCCCTGTCACTTGCCACTTAGTCCTTGCCATCAGAAGCACCCCACAGGGCACAGCCTAGGGTCCTGTGTACTCTGTCTGGGGGGCGGGGGAAACAGGCAGTGGAGATTGGGAGCAGGGAACAGGCAGCCAAGTCCCCAAATGGCCCTGATGGCCCCATTCTAGTAGAGCCTGGAGTTATCAGGAAATAAATCAGCTGTGGCTGGCTGAGGCTATCTGACTCTCAGGAAGAGACTGCATCTGCTGACAGTGACTGACCCTTGAAAAATGGCCTGCCACAGCCCTGGCAAGTGCTGGGGCCACAGTTGACCCCATTAGTACCTATAGCTCCAATTGACCTGCCAATCTACTGAGATGGCTCCAGTCCCAAGGATGCTTAGGCCCTGCAGGGACTGCAGTGTAGGCTGGAGGGCTGTGACAGGCTGCTAGGAGCTAGCCCATCTATCTGCCGCATAACTGTCACTTGCTTGGGGACATGGGCCCAAGCTCGTAGCAGACTGATTCTCCTGGGCCAACTGCAGCTACAGTAAAGTTGGAAACCTTTTCTTTTGCCTGGGGTCTCTAGCAGCCACAGATCATACAGTTCCTGAGGGATGGAGCATGCTTTTCACATAGGATAGATTTCTTCGGAGCCCAGTGCCTGCCTGTCCCAGGTGTGACTGCAGCTTCTCCATCCAGATAGTGTTCCTCAGCCCCTCTCCATCCAGATAGTGTTCCTCAGGCCCTCTCCATCCAGATAGTGTTCCTCAGGCCCTCTCCATCCAGATAGTGTTCCTCAGCCCCTCTCCATCCAGATAGTGTTCCTCAGCCCCTCTCCATCCAGATAGTGTTCCTCAGCCCCTCTCCATCCAGACAGTGTTCCTCAGCCCCTCTCTATCCAGATACTGTTCCTCAGCCCCTCTCTATCCAGATACTGTTCCTCAGTCCCTCTCCATCCAGATACTGTTCCTCAGTCCCTCTCTATCCAGATACTGTTCCTCAGCCCCTCTCCATCCAGATACTGTTCCTCAGCCCCTCTCCATCCAGATACTGTTCCTCAGCCCCTCTCCATCCAGACAGTGTTCCTCAGCCCCTGTCCATCCAGATACTGTTCCTCAGCCCCTCTCCATCCAGATACTGTTCCTCAGCCCCTCTCCATCCAGACAGTGTTCCTCAGCCCCTCTCCATCCAGATACTGTTCCTCAGCCCCTCTCCATCCGGATACTGTTCCTCAGCCCCTCTCCATCCAGATACTGTTCCTCAGCCCCTCTCCATCCAGATACTGTTCCTCAGCCCCTCTCCATCCGGATAGTGTTCCTCAGCCCCTCTCCATCCAGATACTGTTCCTCAGCCCCTCTCCATCCAGATACTGTTCCTCAGCCCCTCTCCATCCAGACAGTGTTCCTCAGCCCCTCTCCATCCAGATACTGTTCCTCAGCCCCTCTCCATCCAGATACTGTTCCTCAGCCCCTCTCCATCCGGATACTGTTCCTCAGCCCCTCTCCATCCGGATACTGTTCCTCAGCCCCTCTCCATCCGGATACTGTTCCTCAGCCCCTCTCCATCCAGATACTGTTCCTCAGCCCCTCTCCATCCAGACAGTGTTCCTCAGCCCCTCTCCATCCAGATACTGTTCCTCAGCTCCTCTCTATTCAGCAGATCCCAGAACAGAGTGAGACAGTAGTGGGCTATGTACACATGGTGCTTGCCAGCCAGAGTTATGGGCACTACTGGGATCAGGGACTAGTGTGGTCCCTCCTTACCTGCATGGGCCGGGAGTACATGTTGGTGAGCACCTCCTTCCGGGCCAGAGAGTACTTGTCATCTCCAAATGTTTTAGTCAGGCTTTTCTAGAAGTAAACCCCAGAGACCTGTATGAGATATGCTTGGGCTTGGGAACAGGCTTGGGATCATTACTGCTAACCATGTGATCCCAAATTTGGGGATGGTAGAGAGGGGTTCCCAGGCTACGGGCCATGTTGACTTCCTGCAGGGTACAAGAGCTGTGATCCATTACCTATGTCATACAATGGGCCTAAAATCTTCCATGCTTACCCAGTAGGCCAGCTCTCTTGATTAGAGGAATCCTCTGCCCACTTCACACCCACGTTCACTTGGAACATGGGCGGGAGATCTCCTTTTGGTGGGATGACCTGGTAATAGAGCCTACCCCTAGTGGAAGCCATCTTCTCCACTGCAGGGGAGACCTGGCTAAACAGGGAGTGATTACATGGGGGCAGACAGGTCACCACCAGCCCAACTTCTAGGCTTTCATCTCTTTCTCCAAACAGGGCTTCCCATTACCTGCCCACCAGCACTCACATTTAGGGCTCCTGCGGAGCTGACATCCATGGGCAGCCCCATCTGGTCACAGAACTCCACCAGGTCAGTGAGCATCTTCGTCTGTGGTGGGGGATGCCGGCGCAGCAGGGCCTGCTCAGGGAAGGTGCGGAAGATCTTGTGGGCCACAGCCATGTTGGCCAGGAGCATGAACTCCTCTACAAGCCTGTGGGAGATAGACAGTAACTAGAGGGATCCAGGAGACCGGTGACCCCGCCCCTCCCAAGGTCTTTGCTCAGCTGGTTCTCTTACCCCTTCGTTCTCAGGGTAAGAACCTTCCTGACCATCAAACTGGTTCCTCTAGCTCCTCCTCTTCCATCTCCATGCTCAGGTTTTCCCAGAGTCACCCTGTCAATGACTTTCTCTTTTGCTCTGTGAATGTGTGTGTGGTCTTCTGTCTCATTTCTCACTAAATGCGGATGCTCTCAGGTCATGCCTGGTCCAGAGATGGTGCATAGTAAAGGTCTCTGGTGAAGACTGGTTGGGCTTCCTCTGGGGCTCACTTGTAAGAAGAGCTATCATTCTATTTTCCTTCACTTCAGTGTTATTAGAATTACTGTAAGTGACTAAGTACATGTGGATAAAGCTCTAAATAGGAAGATGAACACATGTCAAGGCCCTAGTGAGAAGTGGGGACTGATGGAAGATGGAGGAAGTGTGTGAAGACTGGGAAGCCAGGCAAAGCAGGAGATAGCATCAACCAGCCCTGAAGTTAGTTACCTGTTTTTAATCCCGGGCAGGCAGGTTTCATGCTATTCTCCCCTGACACAGCCTTGGGGCTCCCTTGGTGAGATAAGTGGATTGAACATGAAGCCTTTCAGGAAGGGAGTGTCCATCCTGATACTACTATAGTCAGCATGTCCTGTGTGGAAAAAGCTTGCTCCCTAGGAAGGTTATTAGAGACCTTGTTCAGCTTAGAGGAGACACTCCGGGCCGCATGTCAAGCCTTAGGCTTTTCCCACTGAGGCAGCTCTAAGAGTTTGGCAGTGTCTAAGGAAACCTGGGATCAATCCCTCTACTGGAGGGTGAGTAGTGTTGCTTGGTCAGATCTGTCATCTAGACAAGCTCTTAGAAGGAAAATCAGACATATAGAAGGAGAATGTTCCTCCTCCCACACGGGACCTGCTGTGAAGAAGCTTGCCTCTGCCCTGTCCAGGTGCCTATCTGCAGAGCTTTCTCTACAAGGGGCTCAGTGAAGGCCCCACCGGCTGGGGGCTGGAAACGCCTGGCTCCTGTCACGGGGACCTGTGCACACCTGGCTCCTGTCACGGGGGCCTGTGCATACCTGGCTCCTGTCATGGACTCACTAGACTCAGCTCAGGAAGAGAAGCCTTTGTATTGCCCACTTGTTTGTAGTCAGAGCTTCCAAGGCCGCCACCCTCATCTCAGTACCCAATCTCTTCTTGTGCTTATCAGTACCTGACAATCACCATCACTGACCAACAAGTCTCTGAGACACAGTTTGAATACTGGCCCTACCACACTCTTGTTGTGGGACCCCTGGTGAATCTCAGACCTCTCCTGTTCTTCCTTCCCAAAGTAAGACAATGCTAACATCTGATCACAGGGCTGGTGCAAAGGCAGAGGAAACCTGCGTTCTGGGTCAGACACTAGGCAGGAATTCAACTGTCCAAGACACAGTGTTGCTTTCCTTTCTTCCCATCCACCACACAAATGGCTAAAACATTTGATAGTCCTTCTTCACCTTGCCTCAGCCTCTAGAGTGCTGGGATGCTGTCTGTTCCTGCTCAGACTGTTACACAAATGCTCTGACATTTGTGAACTTGACCACTCAACAGGCATTGCTATGGGGACTAGGGCATGTTTCCAGACCTTTTCTCTTTGTGCAGTCTCAGAACTCTGTGGACCAGAGCACACAGTCTCTTCCTTGTAATCCCAAGGTTGAGCTGCAGTTTGTAAGTGATGCCGGCAGGTGGCAGCAGGGCCCCACAGCAGGACTGTGAGGATAAGGCTGGCAGGAGCAGGGCTGGGCTAATTGCTCATGCCCCAGCCTACAGGTCAGAGACTGTTTTGGAATGAGCCAGACTCCTGGTCCACAGGAACTCTTCTGCTTTGTTCCTCGTTAGCTCACATAGGGAGAAGAGAGAGATGGGGTGAAGGAGGGGCCACTATGGGAAACAGGCATGAGAAGACTCCAGGCAAACAGCTTCTCCAGTGACCATGACCCTACTACTTATCCTCTCTGGACATCTGTACAGCTCCTTAAGCTGCCCAAGACCTTGAGAAAAGAAGGGCATGTCTAACTCTGATCACAATCTGGCACGACTCTGGTTGCATAGGCTGGCCTTGTTCAAGCACCTTGGTGCCTGCGGCTCCCATTTCCATTAGCAGTTCTTGTCCATCTGTCCGTTCTCCACCCCCTGTCCAGCTGTCCTTCACTTCTTCTCTCCCTCTGAATTAAGACACCAGCCTAGGAATTCTTCACAACAGTTTGGCAAGGGCAAAGCATTAACCTAAATCCTGTCACCAACCAAGAGAATGCACGGCAGTAAGTTCCCACTTCTGGGTGCGAATGAGGCTCGTTAGTGTTCTAGGGTGGTGTGGGGACCATTTCCCCACACCTTGCCCTTAAAATCCTTTCACCCTGCAAGTGGAAGGAGAAGGAACAAGCATGTGCATATCACAAAGGACCAGTAGATGCTCTGGCCCAGGAGTTAGTTCCCTGACTCCCAGGAGGCCCAGGATCTAGAAGATCCACAACTGACAGGCTGAGACACGGCCAAGCCAACAGCAGCCAGAGCTCCACTGAGTGTGAGATTCCCTGTGGGGCCAGTCACCCACGGAGGGACGCACAGATCCCTCCTCTCACCTGGGGCTAGCAAAGGCCCCTCTTGCTGGCACCTGTCTACCCTTGTGCAGTTCTCACAGTGATCAGCAGGGGGCCATCAGACTCTTCCCTTCCAGTCAAGGGACGTGGCAATAGCCACTTAGAACTCAAGAGCTTCTGGGCAAGAACAGCCCCAGAGTTTACAAACTGCGGCCCAAAGTCCAGGGGTCCCTGGAGTCCCAGTTGCTGTTTCATCAGCCAAAGCTGCCTTTCAGGTGAGGGTTCTGTGCAAACTAGTTGGCTGTGGGGTCTCTGGCAAGTGAGTTTACCGATCTGATCTTTCCTCTCTGGGGAAAGGGGCAAACTTCATACAAAAGCTTGCAGCCAAACTCAAATGGTGCCTTATGCTACCCCAGGGCAAATGAACCAGGCTGGAGCACATTGGGGTATAGAACTGGGAAAGTCTGGGTTGCCATGGCTTAGACTCTCCTTCTGGTCTGGGCACCTGCCTTCAGACTTAGGGCACCTCCTCCTCCCTCATCGCATAGGCATGAGATCACTCAGCCCTGCTGGGGATGGGGAGCTAGCTGGAGCCCAGCAACTGCCTGACAACTGCTCTAAATAGGGGCTGGGGAATGGCTGACAGCCAGGATCACCTTCCAGAACAGCAAGCCAAGCCCTCAGAGATGGGGCCTCAGTCCCAGGCCTGGCATCTGCTGAGCATCTGGAGCCCTGAGCCACTGAGGCCCCACAACTCTGGAGGTCTTGGGTGGGACTGTGCTGTGACAGGAGGTTGTCAGCCAGGACATCACAGTGAAAGCTCCGCAGCCCTCGCTCCAAGCAGTCCCTACCTGCTGTCAGGGCCTGCAAGGCCTGGGGATGAGGGGAAGCTTTGTTGCATCTCATCCCAGGGAACAGCTGAGCCAGGGTTTCATGTCCTGGCGAGCAACAATCAATCTATATATATATAAAAATATATATGTACACACCAGAGATGCACATTCCATACCATAGGAAAGGCAGCTTCTGCCCAGAACTGTGCTAATACCACTTAAAGGGAAAGGTTCAGATACAAATGTACATGAACTGCCAATTTATTATTAGTCTAGGCGTTCTTTACCTTAGGAAGTGAGTACGCTCAACGCGATGTATGAGAGGGAGCTGCTGGACATAGCACCCCGCCATCCAAGGACCCAGGCTGGGCCATGTTTATTTACTTATGTCCATGTATTTATTATTTACTATTTACATAATTTTTTGAGACTGTGTCTTTCTCTATGTAGGGTCTTTCAGACTGGCTTGAAACTTATGATCCTCCTGCCTCAGCTTCCCGATAGGGATTGGACAGTGGTTAGGTGAGAAGCCTCTGAGGAAGGCAGGCATGCCGACCAAACAGAAATCAGTGATTGAGTTCCTGGCCTTAAGTAAGTACCACGCAGACTATAGTGTGTCTACCCTGGCTGAGCTAGACCTCCTCTTGTCTGGGCACCTCTTGTCTGTTATTACTTTTTTTTAAAGAGCAACAGGGCATGCAAGACTTGCTCAAATGGGGCTGGAAAGATGATTCAGCGGTAAAGAGCACTGACTGCTGTTCTAGAGGTCCTGAGTTCAAATCCCAGCAACCACATGGTGGCTCACAACCATCCGTAATGAGATCTGACGCCCTCTTCTGGTGTGTCTGGAGAGAGCAATGGTGGTGTACTCATATGTATAAGATAAATAAATACATCTTTAAAAAAAAAGGAGTTGCTCAAAGGGCCCAATTCTAGGATCTGGGGTAGATTTCCAGAAGCTTTTCTTGTTCTCCTACCACACTGTCATCACTGTGGTCCAGGTCGTCATCTCCTGCTGCTCTGCTGCCTTCACACAAAACGGGGTCATATCCCTTCCAGCAGGAACCACTGTTTAAGCCCAGCAGTTCCTCTACCTGGTAAAATGATGTGGCATGTTTTATGTATGTTTGGACTGCATCACTCATCCTACTCTGGCCCTACTGAAGTCCTGAGGCCCTCTTGGCTTCTGTCCTTTCATTTTATGTTCCCACAGCCCAGAGTACTAGGGCTGCTCTTCGCACCTGTCTTTTTTGGCTATCACTCAGTGTGGAGGGTAGCATGAAGAACTCTTAGCATCCTCTTGGTCCCCATTATAGCACCTGGCCTTCATGACTGCATCTCAGTCCTAGGTTGTATCTCGTTTTCATCCCTAGTGATACATGTGCTAGTCCCAGAGTGGACGTTCAACAACCTGCACAGAGTGAAGGGCTCCTGGGAGCAACGGTCCAGTTCAGGAGGTAGGACTGCTGGGTCCCTATCACTATTGCCCTTTCTGTTTAGTTCCCGGGTGCTTCTAACTCCCTAATACTCACAGACAGGCATGCTAATAATATGGGGCCACCAAGTCTCCCAATCTTTCTCTACAGGCCCTAACCCATCTACTGAGTACCACTTTCTTAATCCATAGCAGCAGAGTTATTTATAATGCAATGACTGGCAGACCTCAGCCTTTCAAGCTAGCTGTCCCTTCGTTGGATTTCTTACTCATCTTTTCTAGCTGTGGCCTCACTCTACCCTGGGTACCACCACTTCTCCTATGGCCCTACAATACTCTTATCTTTCTGGGTGGGAGGAGCTTAATGTACAAATAGGGAAGTGACCTGCTCCAAGTCCTATGCCCCTAAGCATCAGTCTGTGCTCCTGGGGCCAGTGGCCTCAGAGGCAATCAGAATGCCTAAATCCTTCCCTAAGATGCCCACAGGTGGTCCACAGGGAGGTGCACTCACAAGCAGGAGTCATTTCAAGGGATGCCAAGGAACCAGGAACGAAACACAAAGCTCCAGGTAGGAAGTCAGGAATTGAGGGCACATGTTTGAACCCCACTTGGGAGCTGTGTGAATAGTTGGGGCTGGGGGATGAGCCAATGAGTGAGCAGTACAGGGCTTGAGTGAGCCAGGTGGGCAAGGCGCGTGCAGGCCCTCAGGAGGCCAGAACAGGAAGGGTAGAGGTTGTAGAACAAGGCAGAGGGACATGGAGGGGCTGCAGCCAGCTGCCCAGTGTGAAGCTGTAGAGGCAGAAGAAAGGGCTCCTGAGGCTGGCAAGTAGAGGCAAGCCACCAGGGTGGTAGGACTGGGGAGTATGGTTTAGAAAAATGGGCAAGGGTGATAGGGCAAGTGCAGGCAATGCTCCATTCAGTTTTGATGAGAGTCAGTGACAGAAGGAAAGAGCCAGGGGTCTTGTTATTATTTTTAGACAAGCTGAAGGTATTCTAGAAGGCAGGGGCCCATGCTATGAGAGAGCCTGCAGGAAGCCATCTAGCAGGCCCAGAGGAGGGGAAGGGAAGAGTCACCGTCTTATGTCTCATTGTAGAGTAGGTCGAGTTCCCAAGTCAGTGCAGAGGGAGGGCCTTGTAGGTCTACAACCTCTGTCCTGGCCATGCTCCCTGTGGGAAGGCTAGTTCATAGCAGCTAATGCTGTTCCCTTATAGACTCTAGAGGTCACAGCACTCACCTCTGACACCATGCTGCAGCTGTCAGGAAGAGAGGACCCTTGCTCAGTCTTATAGCCAGTCAGGGACAAAGAGGCTACATGCTACGTTCTCTGGACTCCTCATCTAGCACGATGCCAGAGGGCAGATGGGTAACCCCAGAGCACTGTCCCCAGAACTGTCAAGCCCATTGGGCAGTGGAGAGAAGAGAAAGTACTGTACCCACTAGGAACAGCTACCTCACTGTGGCCGGAGGATAGGAACAGGTCCCAGGGCAGCCACTGTTTCTGCCCCGAGAACTCAGTTCTTGACAGAACAGTGAGATGCTGGCACTAACTTTGGGGATGTGAAGCTGAGGGCAGGCCCTGTCCAGACTCATCCTCCTCAGATTTTGCCTTCATATTTTCTACTCCTCTGTACCTGGCCTCTCAATGCTGCCTGGCAAGGGAGGTGTGAGGTCTATGGGATGCTCTACCCTCAGATCCACTTTACCTGCTAACTCAGAAGAGAAACCCATCTCAGACCTTTCAGACCCTGAATACTTGCAGAGTGACTTCGGAAGGAAACTGGAGCTGAAGTCTACAGGGCCAAAGCTGAGCATCGGTCTGGCTGCTGCTGAAACCTGAAACTGCATCCATTTTCAAAGACCAAAACCAAGTGTGAGACAGAAGAGCCTCTCCGCCCTCGACCACCAGGGCACTTGTCAGCTTTGTGGGAATCTCATGCTAATGGAATTAGGCCACTCACAGAGATTGTTCAATTAGCTCATGGTGAAAACTGCTAACATGGAAATGTGATAAGAATTGCTCCCAGCTAGTTTCAAATTCATCTCTTCTGCAGACCAAATTCCCCACATGGGCACATCCTCACTGTTGGTGAAGGAGCCCTTGGGCTCCTCAGTAGCTGTGAAGGCAGCTGCTGGGCTCTCACAGGAGCTGTGTGCTAGAGCATGACTCTTCTCTATAGCTGGGCAGCCCAAGGTGGGAAGACAGCAGCCACCCTCACAGGAGACCCGCTGCTCTCTCAGCGGCCCCAAATTGAGTGTAGTGTGGTGGAAACTGAAGGGAATGGGGCGTGATGGGAAGTCAGTGGTCTGATCAGTACTAAATTGAGGGCTGCTGGGGGCGGGAAGCTTTAGAGGTCTTGCTGCAGTTCCCTCTGAGGCCAGGCCAGGGTGGAGTTGGCCGCTAGAGAGCTGGAAAGTAGAGGCCTGGGGGTGGGGAAGGGGAGTGCTGCTGCTGCAGGCCAAGCTTAAGGGGAATGGGAGGGGTGCCTGGGGAGGAGAGACAGCAGCACACTGACAAGGCACCCACCACGGCTGGACCACAGGGCCACCCCACGTCACAGCTAGGGCCTTTCACTGACCCCTTTCCTCCTGGGCTCCCTGCAACCTGCTCAACATTTTGGACGTTCCCATGAAACCACAGGGAAATGAATGGGGCTTAGTTCACAGGCATGGAAAACCCCAGAGGAGCAGGCCTCTGGAGCCAGACATAACAGGCCTTGTGGGTGAGGCCAGAGCCAGGTCTTCTAGTCTGTGGGACTGAATCTACTCCAGGCCTTTCTATAGGTTCAGCAGGCAGAGCCCTGCTGCAGTGAGGCATGCTTGAGCCATGTTTTCTAGTTCAAAAGGAAGTCTCCAGAGGCTAGGCGTCCAAGTGCAGCCCTCTGGCCCTGCCAAAGGGAGGCCCAGTGGCTGTGGTAGGGAGGGGGAGGGGACCGCTTGCATTCGTTTGACAGCACTGAAAGCCCTTTGTCAGCATAAAGCTAGCCACGAAGCCTTGCTCTTCCTAAGGCTTAGCTCTGCACACAGAGGCACGGGGCAGGCCTGCACGTGGGCAACAGCTCTGGCCCCTAAGCAGAGCCAGGCAGTGTGCCGTGTGGCCTTGCAGTGAAGGGTAACTGGGCCTTGCTGGCTCTTTTAAGATGTTGACACACACGCCTTTCTCTAGTTCCACTGAAGCTGGAACACTGGTTAGAGGAGGTGTGGCCAAGGCACACAGAAGCAATCACCTCAGGGAGCCACTGCCTGCCTGACAGCTTTTTGGCCCTGCTCAGACTCTAGCCAAGGCCAGGGCTCCCTCTTACACTCAAGTAGAGGAGGCTGACCCTGTGGACCTGAACCAGGAGCAGAGCTTGGATAAGCTCAGGGAAACAAAAGTCACCTCTGACTTTGGGAGGGATCAGCTTTGGTTTTAAAGCTAGAATTAGGGTATGAAGATGTTCAAGGGAGAAGGGTGTTTTAAATACACATATTTTCTCATACATATCAACTACAAGATAGCTAGAGAGAGGAGCCAGGTACACCTGGGAGCCAGGCTCTTCTGCTTTATCAAAAGTGTGCTTTGCTCACCTCCAAGAAAGTGCTCTTGCTTGGACTGCTGGGGGGTGGGCCCCAATTTCCAAGGCCACCCTGGAGTGGCAAGGCCACTAACAGTGAGAAGGAAAGAGAGTGCAGCCAAGCTCTCAGTGTGCTTTGTCATTCAGCCCAATGAGTTTTTTCCCAGGAAGAAACTGTAAGTCTTAATGTGCACAGAGGGAAACTGAGTCTCAGAGGCTACAGAAGATGACTAGAGCCAGACTGTGGCAGGGCATCACCAAGTCCAGCAGCTTTGGCTTCACCATGCTTTCTGGACTTGGGATGGCTGTGCTAAGTGGGAAGGAGGTACAAGCTATTCCCTTTGGAGAACCCTGCTCTGGGATGGCACATGAGATCCAAATGCTTGCAGCGCTTCTGCTCCCTCCTTACTTGGCCTAGACCCTCAAACTCTCTTTGTATTGAATGTTACTTTGTCTTCCCCTTTACCCAGCAGGGCTGTGTATCCGCTCAGCTAGGCAGCCCACCACAGACTGGAGGCAGAGCACAGCTGGGTTTGCATGGTGGGGCTGCTCCTGTGCGTCTGGGGGTGGCCTGTGTCCCAGCATGGTTTGGTTCCGTCCAATCAAGAGGACACTGGAAGTACTGAGTGTCCTTTCTGGAATGTAGGCGATCTCTGTCTGGGCAATACAGGACCAGGCCTGCAGAGGCTGTGGGAGGAACCTGAGTGCATCTCTAGGGAGGGATATTAGTGGAGGGAACCCTGGGATGAATGAAATCAAGCTGCCTGCGCTGCCTCATTCCCCTTCCCACGATGCACACTGACCTGCAACAGATCCGGAACCAAGCATGGCCTGATTTCTGTCTGCTGCTCTGAGGCTCTGGGGAAGACCAGAACAGATGGGAGGAGCATCCCGGCATAGGGACATGGTCAGAGCTGTCTAAGTTGTCAAGCCACTGGGTGAACTGCCCAGGGCCCTGTCCACAGGCTTCAGTCTTTGGAGGGTAAGAGGGAGATGATCCTTCTTACTTTTTCATCCTCTCTATGGCTTTGCTGACATTTAAGGTTGTATCTGAGTAAGTCATAGCCCCACCATGCATGGGGGTGGAGTTTAAAATAAGCTTCCCAGAAAGAGCGGCACTTGGGAAACCATTAGGGAACAACAGCCCTAAATTTTCAGCAGAAGTCCAAGGTCCAGGTGGAGGGCATCCTGGAGCCAGACACACTTAGGCTGGAGTGCGGCTTCTACATGTGTCCTTGCTTCGCTCCAGCCCCATCAGTTCACGGACAAAGCATGGTCGCCCATGTCAGCTCGCTCACTCACCTGCTCTGGCTACAGCAGTCCTGGCCTGGAGCTCCACCCGTCCACCCGTCCACCATTTTCCCTGCTCTTCCTGCTCTTGCACTCTCCTAGGCTAGTCACAGCTGCCCAATGCCACTAACATGGGTGGCTCAGACAGCTCAACTGCCTTGTTTCCCAGGACCATGAACAGTGACTAGGACATAGTAAATAGCCACTAAATACTTTCTAATATCATTATAATAATATATAATTATTATATCTTATTGGTGATGATAGTCTTAACCATATAGCCCAGATTTTCTGGAACTTGCTACACTACATAAACCAGGTTAGCTTCAAGCCTTTGACAATTTTTTTTTGTTTTAGCTTCCTGAGTGTTGGTATTATAAATGTACACTTCCATGCTTTAAATATTTTCATCAGAGATTACTTCTTTGTTTGCAAAGACCAGCACCTTTCAGTTCTGCACATGCTGTTCTCACCTCAAGACAACAGAGTGAGTAAGATAAGACCTCACGGTGAGATAGGTGCCTCCAGGTACAGTCTTGCCCCATCTGTGTCACTGAACCCACAAGAAGCTAGCGGGAGTGAGAAGGTACTGCTGGTATCTTAGTACAGGATTCAGGAGGTGACGGAATCTCTGCTGGAAGTGAGGACTCACAGAGCCTCCTCTGCAGTCCTCACAGTATTTAAGCTGGTCACTGCCTTCCTTTTTCCAGATTGGTAAGGGAGTCGATGAGGGCTTACCAATGTGACCTAGCTCTTCCCCTTCCTCTGTCCAGTTTCCTCCGCAGACCCCAAGCCTTGGGCAGGAAGGTGTGGAGAATCTAGGCCTGAATAGTTTTGGGAATCCCTGAGACCAGCTGGATGCTGATGAAATGTGCAGGGACCAGATGAGCACACTAGAATCATACTTTGCTGTTGTTTCACAGAAATACTGAGTGAAAGACAATACACATTTTGAAAGGGTGAAAACAGAGCTCTTTGGGGCTAGGCTAGGGTCTTCCAGGCTAGGGTTTCCACAACTTTCTCTCTGCTTATTCCTGCTGGACAAAGGCACACGGACTTGGCAGTCAGAACCTGAGAGCCTCTGCAGGCCTGATGGGACCTACTGAACTTGCCCTGATCACATTTTTACTTGTCTGTAGACAGTTATTACTTAAACCCAAACAGGGTGAGCATAGTAACTAAACCTCCTTTGTGGGTGACCTGATAAATGAATACTCTTGTCCAAGGGCAGCTGTTCTACTATAAACACGAAACCCAACAGATTAAGAAAAGCCTCTTCCCGCCCGGCTGTTTCCTCTACGCTAACACTTGTCTTATCACCCACTGGGATGCGGTCTGTTGAGTCTGGCAGAGCTCATTAGTTATGTGACTTTAAAAATATTGACCCATGGTTTTATGAACTGGGTTCAGAGTGCTTTAGATGGATGTGTTCCCATGCAGCGAGTTCTGGGCTTCCCCGACATGTGCCTGGACTGCTCCAGACACACAGGCACAGGCGGTTTGCCCTTCCTACCTGGCAGCACCAAGGCACCTGCCTTGTCCTCTCCGTGTCAAACTACAGGCTCCTACCTGCCACCTGCTCACAGGGCACTTGCCTGTCAAATGAGGCCCCAGCTGAGAGAAGCAGTGCATGTACTCTCCTTCCCAGGCTGGGCGTCTCTGGGAGCCCGGCTCCTGACTCTTTTGTCACCCATATGGTATGAACATGAAATGCCCCCATAGGTTCATGAGTTGAAGGCCTGGTCCCTTGTTGATGGGGATTCTTAGGGTCTATACCTTGTTCCTGGACCCTTCCTCCTGCCATTTGCTGCTTCCTGGTCACAGCTGGGTGATCTGTGCTGCTCCTCCCTCGTGTTCCCACCACACTGCTCATCTGACCATGAGCTGATTGAGCCCAAGGACATTTCTCCCATCATGCCTACCCCAGGTGTGTGTCATAAATACTGCTTTACATGCCTGCCTCCCTCAGTGGGTTCTCTGGGCCTGTATTCTTTCCACGCACTGCACAGTACTTGGCTCTAGCTGGGCGAGCAAAGGAATGAGGTTTATACTGGGGTTACAATACAGACAACGACTAGTCTTCTCATTTGTGAGGTGCTTGGTACAATTTCCCAGGGCTCCTCATGCAATCTGGGCCATTTGTGGAGCCATTTCTCTAGGTTTAGCAGTGGGGAAAGAACTGTGTGGTATGGAACAGTCTGCATATAGGCTCTCTGTGATGACTTCTGCATCTTCCTAGCTGTGGATGGCTCTACTGGGGTCTGCACAGCACTGGCTTGGCTCCTATGGTGGGCTTGCCTGAACAGGAAGGAACTGCAAGAATGATGGTGGCAGGTGTGGAGATGTGGAGTGGGCATCCTCATGTGGATGGCAGCTTTACCTCCCAAGAGTCCAACGGCAATATCGATGTCGGTCTTGGTAATTCAATGGGCACAGGAACGGCGCTGCAAACCCCACAGGGTCTGTGGGGTCTCAGGTTATTCCAGGGAGGAGTTCTTATCAATCTTAGGGACCAGCACACTGCTAAGTATTCCATAAATAGGATTAGCAGCCAGGCTGTCAATCTCTTATCTGAAATGCTGAGACCAGAAGCGCTCCAGATTTCATTTTCAGATTTGTGAATATTTGCATAGGCTCCAGAATACAAACATATAAAATTTGAAATGCTCTAAAATCTAAAACTTGAAGTTCATAAGGTATTTGGTTTGGATTTCAGATCAGGAATTCTTAACCTACATTATGAAAGTAATTTAGAGTAAATAGAGGAGGCAGGAGTCTGGTGATTTAGAAGAAACCAAGGCAGGTTAAGGTTCAGGTTAAGGATGCACAGGGAAAGTAAACCATGCTTGCTAGGAGAGTGTACTGGCTGGTTTTGTGTGTCAACTTGACACAGGCTAGAGTTATCACAGAGAAAGGAGCTTCATTTGGGGAAGTGCCTCTATGAGATCCAGCTGTGGGGCATTTTCTCAATTAGTGATCAAGGGGGGAGGGCCTAGCCCCTTGTGGGTGGTGCCATCCCTGGACTGGTAGTCTTGGGTTCTATAAGAAAGCAAGCTGAGCAAGTCAGGGGAAGCAAGCCAGTAAGGAACATCCCTCCATGGCCTCCACATCAGCTCCTGCTTCCTGACCTGCTTGAGTTCCAGTCCTGACTTCCTTTGGTGACGAACAGCAGTGTGGAAGTGTAAGCTGAATAAACCCTTTCCTCCCCAACTTGCTTCTTGGTCACGATGTTTGTGCAGGAATAGACACCCCGACTAAGACAGAGAGGTGTGCACCTGGTGTCTGCTGAGCATCTGCTGTGCCAGCTGTGCTGCAGGGACTGTACTTGCTTTGGACACATGGAGTAGGATCACCTTCCATCAGAACTTCATCAGTGCAACAAACTTCTCAGCAGTCCCTGGCTGGATCCCAGGTCTGTTCTAAGCACTGGGAACCAGAATCTACTGAGAATCCAGCAAAGCCTCGTAATACGCACTCTCTACCTCACAGTCAAAAGCATTCACATTCCACTGAGTTGCACAGGCAGAGGCAAGAACCTGCCTCTTGTAGTACTCAGCAGGGGACTGGTAGTTCTGATACTGAGGGTTGTGTTAACAATCGGAGTCAAGTTTGATGACATCAGCACTGGAAAATTCACTGAGAAAGTCAGAGGGAGTGAAAAGGGCATTCTGTTTCATGAGCAGAACCGTGATGAATGGCATTCCTTACACAAAACATGGTGACCACCTTACTAGTCTGGTTATACTAAAGGATAGAGGATACTTATTTAGCGTAAAGTGGTGGGCAATCCACCAGGCTCCAGAGAAGGAGGCACTTCATGATGGGATGGGGAGGAGTGGGGTGGGTTGGGGGGATAGGGTGGGGTGGGATGGGGGAATGGGTTGGGGGGTGTGAGATAGGATGGGATAGGGTAGGAAAATGCATATAGTAGTTGAGTCAGTTTAGCTTAGTTGGCAGATGTAGAACACAAACATACAGAGTCTCAGAGAGAGGACGATGGTGCAAGGAGGTGTGCCTCAAAGGCAGCTCTGGGAAACATGTCTTATGTCTGCATGGAACAGGCACTTTGCTGTACGGAGCACCCAGGGTAGTCTTGGCTCAGACCCATAACCTTCTCTCACCTGGGATGAGAATTCTAATGCTCGCCTCATCTCCCTAAGGTTCTATGTCCCCACAAGCAAGGCCTAGTGTTCACAGTTACCACATAGACAGTGGTGAAGTGACAACTGCTCTGATAGTCATCGGGGCAGAGACAAAGACACATAGCAGGGCTTCAGTAAAGCCAAGGGAAAACCTTGTGGCTCTACGGTCACTCACTGTAGGGAAAATGGCTGTGCAGAGTGCAGTAGACTCCGTAGAAAGCATTTTCAGCTGGGCATGGCACTGCAGTCATGAAATCTTACATGGAGGCTAAGATAGGAGGATCCCAAGGTCAAGGACAACCAGGTCAGCTTGGGAAATTTAGAAAGGCTTTGTCTCAAAATAAGGAATTAAAAATAACTAAGGATGCAGCTCACGGAACATTTGCCTAGTATGTATGAACTTTTAGGTTCGATCTCCATACTGTACAAACACCCACACACTTTTTACATAACAAATATTTTGAACAACTCTCAGTTATTAAAACCCTAGTTATGTCCAGCCGATGCCATTAAGAGGATATATACATCAAAGGACAAAGGCTATGACCTCTCCCAGTGAAAGCAAGAGTCTACAGGACAATTGTACTCCTCTCATTCTAAACAGCTCAAACGTTACACATCTGTGTAAGCACTGCAGCTAGGTCAAACACCCAGGAGAAGGCAGCCGCTGTGTCTTGTGTGAAGAAATAAGGAACAAGGACACAGATGAAGATGTTTCAGCGTTGGAGAGAATAGCCCTGGCCGGCGAGTGGAGCACCTCCATCCGAGGAAGGCCTGACTACAGAATCAGAGAGCTCTAGACATGGTGGTGACAGCACCGTCTCCACATCCAGGGCTACGCCAGATCTGCCTCCCTCAGAACAGCCAGCTCACAGCCTGTTGCTTGCTCAGCTTGGAGCCTGGCCCAGCAGTGCTTAAGGTGGGTCACTTGAGGATGCCCAGTGAGGTGGGGCTGCAAGTCAATGCAATGATCTGTGTTGTGTACCTCAGTCAGGCTTTGCTGGTTGGCTTTGCAAAGCCATGCCTAAGTGGGGTATTTCCTTCCACTTAACTCAGCGGGTACAGCTTGAGTCACTCTGTGAGATCCCTTTCCAGTTGGGTACCCACCACAGGAAGACCTACCCTCAGAACAGTTAACATGTCCTCTTCCTCTTAAATAAGCCAGGCAGCAGCTAAGTGATTTATAGCCATCAATAGCCTTTGTCTGTCATCAAGCATGGCAATTCCTTCAGGCTCTGGAGGCTTCCTGCCCAACCACCAAGAAAAAGCCACAATGCCTCAGAGTGCATGGGAGTGAGTAGCAGTGACGAAGGATTAGAAACACTTCCCTATGGAGAGCACAGCCAAGAGCTGAGTGAGCCAAGCATGAGCTGGTTACCTGCCAAGGAGCTGCTGGAGGTGACAGCCATGGGCACCTTTCTCCAGGCTCAGACTCAACCTGAAGCCCTGTGGCCTGCTTCCTGGAGGGCTAACCTGTGAGTGTCACAGGCCTCTGGTGCCTGGGGAGGGTCATTAGAGCAGACACACATTTACCACTCTCACTTTCTGAATGTGCCTAGTGTCTGGTCCACCATACTGGTAGAGAGAGGCTGTCGCTCACTGTCTACTGGACAGCAATGTGTGGCCTGTTCATTCAATGGGGTACAGGGCCAAAGATCAAGCCTCTTCTAGAATTTCTTGAATTCTTAGGAACAAGTCCCCTTGGGTTTGAAAGCTGCCAGATGACTATGTGCTTATAGAGGTTGGTTCTGGAGTGCCTCTGGGTTACAGATGTGTGCCTGCACAGGCACCCAGAGAATGCAAAGGAAGCAACTTGGTCAGGCCAGGAAATTGAGAGAACAGTATAGCTGTAACCAGTATAGATTCAGAGACTGTAAAAATGCTGATTATCATTAACCCCTTCCCCACTGTGGTAATAGCATGTCACCATGTGCTACAAAACATCTGGAAAGGAAATGACTGAGGGCTCCAAGTTACACTGGATTGCTGTGGACTCAGGAGGTTCCACAGAAAAGGAAGAACTGCAGTTTATCCCTTAGTTAAGGAGTCGAGGAGAGGGAGTGGCAGAGTTAAGCAAAGGCAATTTAACTCGAGTCATTTAATGCCACCCTGGGTTAACAAGAACATACTTTTAATAAGGTCTTTGTCAAAGCTGAGAAATGTTTGGTTGGAAGAGTTCTTGGTACTGTGAAGTTCTGTCCCGTGGGAAAATCGCTTGGGTTATCTTTAGGTCATTATTTGGGTTGCAAAGAGAGGAGTATGGGGAAAACTGAGAAAGTTCTCGGGGCCATGAATGCTCTCTCAGCAGCCTCTGGGGACTGCTAGGTTTGGGTCTCTATGCTCTTCATGGCTCTGTTTCAGTGAGTGCATCTTCCCAGGACTCATGAACTGTAAACAGGGCAGCTGAGACTACAAAGTGCTGGGGATCCTTCCTGCAGTCCGAGCATCTGGCCAAGAACAGAACAGACCTCAGATGTTATGGACACCACCTGGCACCAGGCAACAGGAGACAGAACGCTTAAGAGACCTGAGCCTAGTGGCATGGGGCTCATCCATGAAGCCACCGAGAGCTACATGCAGCCCTCTACAGTTGTCCACAGGCGGACATGGAGGAGTCCTTTAGATGGAGATTCTTGACTATCTTGGCAGTGGGTATCAGAGAAAGGGAGGATGGGGCAGATGAGGGGGCCATAGGGAATTTGGACGAAGGGTCCACTGGAGAAAGGAACAAATGTCAAACATACTGGTGTGGTGGGTTAGCAGCTCTTCTCTAGGGAGACCTTTGTGATCTTGGGGGTTGCACCCTCAGTATCCAATCACAGAACCCCAAGTAAATGCTCTAGACTCTGGGGGCTTACCGATCTCTCTGAATCCCTACTTAACTGCAGAATCACATTTCTTTAGCATGCTCATGTGGTATATACATTAAGAATTGTTTTTACTATCTCTTGTAAGTGGGGCCCAGAATTCTGCTCTCCTGATGGGTTCCCTAAGAGGTACGACACCGCACAGGGAGTGATGCCATAGCATGGGAAGGAAGGGCTGCAGGGCCATCCGTAAAGTTAGGGCCCGAGAAGACACTTTTGGTAAAAAAACAGAGAACAACAGTTTACTGATGAGTCTATCTGTGGCTATCCCAAACCTGGAGAACTCTGGTCACTGATCCTAGAAGCTCAATTCCTTAGTCATAGCCTTGGAGCAAAGTGACAACCAACAGAATCTAAGCTCTCGGGAATTCCCTGGTTGGTCAGAGACCAGGAACCAGAAAGTGGTGCTGTTACCTTCTGTTCCTCCATGTAAAGAACTGCGGTGCCTTAGGCTTTGCTCCTGTTCTCCGGTCATTACTGCCTGACTCTAGGTCGATATGTGCAATATGCACAGTCAACAAAGGATTCACATCCTGAATAGGCAGAAAAACACACCAAGGAGAAAAACCAGAAAATCAGGCAGAAAGTTTGAAAAGGCCTGAACTCTAGCTACTTGCTAAGTACAATTCTATAGGACGAACGGTTTTACTCCTAGGTCTACACTAAGTACAATTATATAGGACGAACAGTTTTACTCCTAGGTCTACACTAAGTACAATTCTATAGGACGAATGGTTTTACTCCTAGGTCTACACTAAGTACAATTATATAGGATGAACAGTTTTACTCCTAGGTCTACACTAAAGCAGAATATATGCATGTGCACACAAAAGCATGGATAAACAGGGTTATCTGTGATAACTTGACACAGAAACAATCAAAACACTGATTAGATTAATGCAGAGTAGATAATCAGGTGGTTGTTTTTGTTTATCTTTTGTTTTGAGATAAGGGTTTGAGTAGCTCAAAAATGGCTTCAATTTCACTAAGTAGTCAAAGGTGACCTTAAACTCTTTTTTTTTTACAGATTTATTTATTATTATATCTAAGTATTCTGTAGTTATCTTCAGAGACACTAGAAGAGGGCATCAGATCTCATAACAGATGGTTGTGAGCCACCATGTGGTTGCTGGGATTTGAACTCAGGACCTTCGGAAGAGCAGTCTGTGCTCTTAACCACTGAGCCATCCATCTCTCCAGCCCCCATGACCTTAAACTCTTGATCTACCTGCATCCATCTCTTAAATGCTGGGACTACATTATACCTGGCTCTAAAAGCCTGTCATAGCTTGGTTGCCTACCATTTGGTTGATGATAAGACCCTATTGCTTAACCACATACGCTTATCAAAGGATATGGAGAAATAAAGTTTGTACTGACTAAGAAGCGTCCTCCCTGCTGTTTAACCTTCATCGTACTGAAAGATATCCTGCAGGCTGCTGTGGGGAAAGTCTTCAATAGCATGGACACCAGAGAAAGGAAGCTGTGAGCCCTGTGAGCTGCAGTAGTGAGCAGGGTGCAAAGCTATGCCCATGGTGCAGTGGTGCCACAGATGTTATGAGGAAGCCAGTGACTTACTGACTGAACTTAAGCCCATTCCACAGGAGGCAACACAAACCTGGTTCTGTAAATGTGGCCAATGTTAGTATTTTGCTAAAAGGACACAGCCTAACTGCCCTCTGAATCTGTGTCTTTCTATCTATAAGTTAGTACAGCTCTTAGAGCTCATCAGGGTACTCTTCTTGTGTGCAGTAGACGGTGATCGCTGGAGAGCCAAGCCACCAGTGGGGTATCCATGTCACGCCCATCTCCAAAGCTCAGGTACTGTCTCGGAGAGAGATGGAGGTCAGGGAGGACTGGGGTGAAACAGCATCTTGGGCATGACAGGGACATGCACTCACGGTCTCACAGCAGCCATGTCACCTGCACATGATCAAGCCTAGGCAACACTCTATCATGGGTGGAGTTTATGAGCCTCTACCCTTAGCTGAGGACCTGTGAACAGCTGAGAGCTTCTGGAATAGAAATGAGCCACTTTTATTTAGGGGTGTAGCTCTTGGTAAGTCAATCTGCACCCAGAAGTATATGGACAGCACAAGTTAGAGTCAATGCATTATGAAGGAGGAGATGGGGGAGAAGGAGGAAACAATGACAATGACAAGAAGCTGGGGGAAGGAGGGAGCTGGGGAAGTTAGAAGGAGCAACTACTGGGGGTGAATATGATCAAAATATAGTATATGAAATTCTCAAAGAACTGATAAAAGTCTTTTCTTAAAAAAAATCTGTAGTTTCTCCAACTATTTTATTTTATTGTCCTGTTAGAGATCCAACTGGGGCCTTGTGCCTGCCAGGCAATTGCTCTATCACTGTCCTACATCTTCAGCTTTTCTTTTGGTTTTTTGAGACAGGATTTCTCTGTGTAGCCCAGACTGTCCTGGAACTCTTTAGACTAGGCTGGCTCGAACTCAGAAATTCACCTGTCTCTCCCTCCCAAGTGCTGGGATTAAAGGCGTGCGTCACCACTGCCCGGCGTCAATCTTCAACATTTGAAAGGACAGTTCTCTAGCAATGAAAATGAAGGGGGCACAACCATATACAATGGAGTCTCATGAATGTAATACTCAGAGGAAAACTAAGACTTATGGAATGGTTCAATTTTTTGTAGGTGTGAAGAAGGTTTTGAGGGGGATAGATGGAGTATATGTGTGTTTAGAGGGGCTCTAATAGTCTATTTCCTGACCTGAGTGTGTTTGTATTAATTTTCTTTTTCTTTCTATTTTTGTCTTTTTGAAAAAGGGTCTCCTGAAGTCTAGGCTGGTCTCAAACTCAATATGTAGTCAAGGATGCCCCTAACTTTTGATCCTCCTGCTTCTACCTAAGTGCTGTACTACAGGCTTATGGTATCACATCTAGCTATGCTCATGTTCTAATATTGCTGTGGGGGGTTGAATGAAAATGGCCCCCCATAAACATGTTTGCATGTTTAGTCCCCAGCTGATGAACTGTTTGGTAAGATCAGGAGGTCTAGCTTTGTGAGTTAGGCATGTCTCTGAGGATGGACTTTGAGGTCCAGGTACAGAATCAATCAATCAGTCAATCACTCTCTCTGTCTCTGTCTGTCTGTCTCTGTCTGTCTGTCTCTCTGTCTCTCTCTCTCTGCCTGCTGCCATGCTCCCTGCCATGATGATAATGGACCAACCCTCTGAAACTGTAATCGAGTCCCAGTAACATGCTCTTTTGTAAGAGTTGCCTTAGTCATGATGTCTCTGCACAGCAGTAGAACAATGACTAGGAGACAATGGCCTTGAACTACATACTTAGGGTCTGTAGCTTTTCTCTCTTACTTAAATAGTGAGTTTATTGTATACATTTATTTTCTAGTGTGTTCCACAGAAGAAAACAGTATAATGCCCATGTCATTCTGCATGCTAGAACATGGACCATTGCTCCGTGTATATGCATGCATGGAAGGCAAGGGTCTGTGGCTAGCATAAAATCAGCTCATTTTTTCTGGTTTTCATGTAGAGACGGTGCTGCACACAATCCATGGAGGTACTATAAACCCCGACGGGGCAGCAGCTACCCTAGCCCTGCTCACTTCCCTGTCCCAGATCCCTAGGCAGCTTGGCATCAGATTTCTATAGAACCACGGGCTGGGCCCATGCCTGCTCTGCACATTTCTGTGAAATGAGAACATGTATGGTTTCTCATCTTGTTAGAGGAAGCAAGTGGAATCAAACACTGTATTTTGGCACCCAGCATACTCTGGTTGCTGCTGGTGGTGTCTCATGCTAGGCAACAAGAACAGGAAGAGCCAAGGGTACCCCTCTGTGTGGTAGGCAATGGGGGGACACTGTACCAGAGCTCAACCCTGAAAGCAGGGGTGTTGGTGTCTTAGAGATCCCAGAGCCCACCTGCTGTGAGGGTCACAGAAGCCCACACCTGCATGTGAGTGGCTGACTCCACATGCATGGTCCAGCTGCATGTGAGTGGCTGACTCCACATGCATGTTCCACCTGCATGTGAGTGGCTGACTCCACATGCATGTTCCACATGCATGGTCCAGCTGCATGTGAGTGGCTGACTCCACATGCATGTTCCAGCTGCATGTGAGTGGCTGACTCCACATGCATGGTCCAGCTGCATGTGAGTGGCTGACTCCACATGCATGGTCCAGCTGCATGTGAGTGGCTGACTCCACATGCATGTTCCAGCTGCATGTGAGTGGCTGACTCCACATGCATGGTCCAGCTGCATGTGAGTGGCTGACTCCACATGCATGGTCCAGCTGCATGTGAGTGGCTGACTCCACATGCATGGTCCAGCTGCATGTGAGTGGCTGACTCCACATGCATGTTCCAGCTGCATGTGAGTGGCTGACTCCACATGCATGGTCCAGCTGCAGCTCTTCCCATGAGGCCACTTCTGGCACTTCTACGACTGCGCTGCCTCCAGCTCTCCTCTGTCTCTGGGTTGACTTAGCTTCTCTTTCTCCTAAGCTGGGACTTTACGAGGAACAAGAAAACCATTCTTTATTCTGACTGGGCAGCATCTGCATTTGCGGGAGGCCTGGAGGTGCTCGCCCTCTGTCAGGAATGGCTCGTAGGTAACACTGCAGTTGGCCTGCAGAACTGGCAACAGCTCTAAGCACAGACAGAAAGTGCCATTTCAAAAGTGCTGAGAAGGGCTGAAGCTGGTTTGAAGTTGTCAGGGGCTGCTGGGAAATATTTCATCTGCTTACTCAGGGGGAAGGAAGAGGAGAAGAACCAAGCAGATAGAGGGATGAATTAATTAAACGTGGCACTTGGTCCAGAATCCCTTGCTTCCCCCACCACCCAGGGTGGTACACAGGGAAAGGTACACTTGGATCCTCTGTCACAACCCCAGACGTAGCTATTCAGTTCAGATGCTGCAGATGTCTTGGAGCCCTCTTCCTGTTGCCATCCATGTCTTGAGTCATCTAGCATTACCCCATCTAGCATTACTGTGTCTGGGTGTGTAGAACCCAGACACAGGCCAGACCCTAAAGGAGGGGAGTTGCCTCCAAAGCGCATTGGCCCTGGGGCTTCCCGTAGACTGGCTGAAGTGACTTAGAAGTAACTGTAGCCTGTGAGTCCCTTCCCAGTGGCCAGGCTTGTACAGAGGTCTCCGGCTGCGCTGCCGGTCTCCTGTAAGCAGTGGACAGAAAGGCTGCTAAGTGGTAAGTGGACATGGATAGGGTCTCCAAACAGTTGCTCCAACAACTCAAATATACCAGGATGACCTGGGAAGACGGCTTTGTATCACTGGGAAGCTCTGGAGGGTGCAGGGTGCAGGCCCGTGAGGCTGGCTGGGGCTGACAGGTGAGAGGCGTCTGCAGAGGACTAGCGATAAATGGAGCATCCTGACAAGCAGAGTGCTGTGCTGCACTGGCTATGGGTTACGTGCTTTGTCTAAGAAAGCTTGCCCGGCCACCCAGCAGTCTGCTCAGTTCTCCCATCTTGTCCTTGGCTTCAGAGAATCCAAGATTGACTTTGCTGCTGACCTGAGCATAATAAGAAACCAAGATAGTGTTTCTGACACAATGGCTTTAGAAGCACTGGGATGCCTTCTAGATGTAGCACCATCTAAGATGGGAGATAGAGGCACTGGAGGATGACTGGATGACCTTCTCCATGGTTCATGCAGTGGGAATTAGTGTTGTCCAATAGCAAGTACATCATCTGCCTAAAGATACAGACACTGAAATGATACCCAGAAGGCAACCCGTGTGCAGATGTGGTCACAAGGGTACCTATTGAACTATGAGCAGTGAGTTCTTCTGGGAGGTAATGGCTGGCTCTGATGGCAGGTGCCTATTCCTTCAACTGGGTAAGATTACATAGTTTGGATAGTTACATGATGATACCAGAAGACACTGTTACCAAGTCCAGGCTGGGCCTGCTGGTTATTGAGGATGGGTTCCCTGAGTGGTAACAACTGTCTTCCACCTAGTCTTTCCCCAGTGTAGACATGTTAAAGTTGACTGTGTATGTAAGTTACTTGGAGTGAGCTGGCAGAGTTCCCTGGGCCTCAGATTCTGCAGTAAATAGTAATGAAAGCACTCTTCAGGCTGTGACGAGGGTTAAGTAGGAATGGCACATGCTGGTCCCCAGGAGTCTAATAGTCTAATGCAGAGCAGGTGCCCAGATGTATGAGCTGCTATCATCATACCACCACCACCACCACCACCACTACCACCACCACCATCTAGGCATATTCCCTCTGCCTCACTCACCGCCACTGTCCCTGTCTCATTAGCAACACACACAGAGAATCAGTCTTTGAATTAGAGAAAAGGTACTTTGAAATTATGCTGGGGCCATTTTCTGACAGGACTGCACCACTTTGCATCTGTGTACACCTCCCAACTACACAAGCTACAGGATCACTACAGAAGCAGTAAGTATGGAGTCGTGGGTACAGAACCACAGCCAAGGCCAAAGTCACAGCTGACTCAGAGAAGCAGGCAAGGGATGAGAACTGGGGTGGGGCGGGGAGGAGGACAGAGTCTGAAAAGGAAGGCTGGTTTCCTAACACTTCTTACTCATCACCAACTCTCCTGCACCTGCTTTATTTTCATGCATGTGTATATGATTGTATATGTATGGTGTGATACACACACACACTTATGTGTAAATGTTCATGAGTGTGTGCCATGAAGAAATGTGGAGTCAGAGGATAACTTCAGTGTTGGTTCTCACCATCCACAGTGTTTGGCACAGGGGCTTTCTGTGCACCAGGCTATCTGGCCTGCGCTTCAAGGACTCTCTTCTCTCTTCCTCACACTTCACCATACAAATACTGGGCTTAGAGGCTTGTGCTACTGAACTTGGCTTTATGTGGGTTCTGGGGGTTCAAACTCAGGTCCTTACACTTTCACAGTATGTGCTTTGAGCCATTGCCCCAGCCCTCTATACAAGTTCCTTTCTATTATATTTAAGGGCAAAAGAGACTTGGGGGTGGGGGATATTTTGTGTGTGTGTGTGCCAGACATTTTCTCTCATGGTAGCAAAAATGTTGAGCACCCCCTGTAAGGGAAGCCTGAGCCAGAAAGCCTGTCACAGCTGCTAAGCATGTAGGTGATGCTCTCCACTGAGTGTGTGGCTTACTTGTTGCTGTCTCGGTACTCATAGATATGACATCCTTGAGGCAATCCAGTCTCATGGTCCAGAGTAAAAGCAAGCTTCAGCTAAACAAAGAGAAAAGAAAAACAAGTGAGTTTTGGCTCAGTGGGACGGAGAACTCAAACAAATCAGCTCCCTCCGGTGGATGTGCTGTGGGAACCTCAGGCTCTCACTGTGGAGAGCCGTTATCACTGGAGCTCTGCCGTCCACAGGTACTGTCACCAGGGGTATCACAGGTACTGTTGCCAGGAGCATCTTATGCACTGGCCATGTGATCCGTACTCATGAAACCTTTTTATACCTGCCTCTGAGCTAGCAAAGGACGCAGGAGCACTACAGCAGTGGGGTCACCTTGGCAGAGCCTGCTGTCTGTCACAAGAGTGAACCTCTGTTCTAAGGAACATCCAGGTATATGTAGAAGTTTGAACTGAAAAGGGTTCTTGGAACCTTGATGGGGGTAAAATATAGTTTACCATGTTTCTAGAGACGAGAATGAGCTGACCCAGATAGAACAGCGCTGTGGGAAGGAGGGGCGACGAGACCACAGGCAAAGGAGCACAGTTGTCCTGGGCAGAAGTCACAGCATGTACACAGGTCCTGAGCAGAAGCTGCAGGAACTGAAGGATGGCTAGAAGCTGAGTCCAATAGCTACACGGTGAGTCCAATAGCTGGGCGGTGACACTGCAGGAGGAAGGCCAGGCAAGACATGCATGGCACTCTCGGCTATGCTGGACTCTGACCTTTGCCTTAACTACAAAGGAAGGCTCCGGATCCGCTCTAAGAAAGGGGTGGATGATGTCACCATGGTTCCGTTTGGGAAGACCCTTCTATCTGGCTACTGTGCTGTCTGGAGGAAGAGAAAAGAAATGGGAGCCTACACAGGGCTATTCCTGAGGGGATGGGAGAGGGGACCAGAGGGCAGGTAGGCAAGATGGAGAGAAATGGACACTTGGAAGATCTAAGTGGCAGTGAGTTTTACAAGTAGAATCAACACCTGGTGGATATGGTGACAAAGAGAACAGAGGGTCAAGGTTTTGATTTGAACAATCAGTTAGGTAAATATTACACTGCTGGGAAAGAAGGGAATTCAGAATTAGGTTAGGAGCTTGTTGACTCAGAGACCCCATTAGTGAAGATGAAAACATGAACTTTCTGAGTCCTGGTTTCTTTTGGGACTCTGGCAAGGAGACCTCAGGTGAATACAGAGCTTCACAGGGCTCAGGCAGGTTTACTATCTGTCTTGCTGGAGCCCAGGGCTCAGGGAGCTTGAGCATTTCCAATGTGGAGTCAATTACTATCTCTAAAAATTCCCTGGGCTTTTAAATCACCAGGAAAAATTTAGCTACATTAACTACATGAAAGAGGGATACATTATTATGATTTTCTTCCTGTAGGGTTGTTAACACAGCAAATGATTTGCACCATTAGATACTGGACAATTTTTCTCTCCCTCAGAGCAAAGCACACTCTTGGGAATGGTCTGTCCTCTTACTGACCCAGAAGAACATTCAAACTAGAAACAAATGCTTCTTTACCACAACAAAGCCAGGAACTTCACTGGAGTCAAAGGCATGCTTTGCTCACAGAGTACACCTTGGCTCGAAGCAGGCCTCTATTTCAGTTAAATAAAAAAGAATTTAGTTCAGCTACTATGGAAGTCAGTGTAGAGGCTTCTCCAAAAAGAAGAAAGAAAGAAAGAAAAAAAGAAAGAAAGAAAGAAAGAAAGAAAGGAAGGAAGGAAGGAAGGAAGGAAGGAAGGAAGGAAAGAAGGAAGGAAGAGAGAAAGCAGCAGCATCCTATGATCTGGTTCTGCCACCTCTAGACATCCGTCTGAAGGGAGTCAAGGTCACACAACACTGACATCTGTACAAAGCAGTCTTCACAGCACTTCTACAGAACCAGCCTAGATGCCCATCAAGAGAAGAACAGATACAGAAAATGTGGTACATACACAGAGTGGAGTTTTATTCAACAATAAAGAATGAGAGCTGGGGAGAATGCCCAGTGGATAAAACACTTTTTGCTTAAGTATGAGGACCAGAGTTGGGTCCCTAGAACTCACATACATGCCTATAGTTCTAATCCCAGAGAGGAGAGAGGGGGAGCTCTAGAGCAAGCTGTCTTGAAAGACTCGCCGTATTAGTGAGCCGTGGGTTTGATGGGAGACTGTGCCTTAAGGAAAACAGTGGAAAAGCAACTGATGACGACTCCACATGCATACGTCGACCAAACATATAACCCCACAGGTTTAAACACAGTGGAAAATGGAAAAAGGAACAAGAATAAAAATTTGTCATTTGAAGAGAAATGGATATTAAGTGAAATAAGCTAGACCTAGACAGACAAATATATTCTGTCTCATGCATGGAATCTAGATGAAAAAGAGAGGGGAGGCGCCTCTATTTTGGAAGGGCCAGGGGAGTGGGGACAGACGCAGTAATGCGCTTGACCATCAGAGTACAAGCACACGTGATTAGAAAGGTCAACACAAATCCATCATTTCGTATAATTCATACATAAGTAGATAGGTGTGGTTGCACATGCCTTTGGGTCTAGCACTTGGGATGCTGAGGCAGAAGGACCGAAGTTCAGGGCCATACTGGGCAGTCACCTGAGATTCTGTGTCAAAAAGAAACACCCCCAAACAAAGCAAAAGAACCCACTGCATAGCAGATCAATTACAACAACATTTAATCACAACCACGACCTTTTGCCCTCACTTCTTTCTTTCTAGCTGAGGCAGTGTATTGATTTTGTCCACTAAAAATGAATGAATGAAAATGCACTGCAATGTTTATTCACTTGTGAAAAAAATGTATCTTTAGAAACTTAAAAAAAAATGAATGAATGAACAAACAAAACCAGAAAAACCTACACTCTTAGAAATTTATCTTCTGCCTCAATATTTTAAGCTATGGCTTTGTGGCTTAGAGAAAGGTTTCATTGTGAAACTGCCTCAGTATCACTACTGCATTGGTTCTAAAAGACCAGCAATGGTGGCAAAAGTCAGAACCATGACAGGCTCCACCACAGTCCATGTGGGAGAGCTGGCGGCCATGATGGGATGGGCAGCTAAAGCAGGGCATACATTTGATTGCATACTATGGAAATTGAAAAGACTAGATCAACAAAAGGTTGGGGGAGAGAGGGGGGAGGGAGAAGGACAGGGAGAGGGAGAGGGATGTGAAACAGCCAGTGGGAGAGATTTTCCACTTTATTGGCATTTTCTAGATTCCTCATGACAAGGTAGCTCTACTTTGATTTTGAGTAAGGTCTAGCATGCCCCCAGTCTTGTGTTATATTTTCTGTTTCCCAGAGTTTTTGGTTCCTGGGTTCAGTAGAGCTGGTCTTTGTTAAATGTCTCTGCCTATCCTACTGGTCACTGTACGGAGAACTGTAGTATTCAGCTTCTCAACCATTCCCAAATGCTATCCTCCTCTGTATCTCTTAAGGGGGAATGGGATCAAAGAGGGCTAGATATCAGGGTGCTTCAGGGAGGCAGGAGGGCTGAGCTAATGCAGCAAGCTTCATGTAAGAGTATGAGGGATTCACATGGTCAGAGAAGACACCTGGTGGTCAGAGAGAGATGGGCTAAACTAGAGGCAAGACCGCAGAAGGGCTTTGGGCAAGGCCATCATGGCAGACTAAAAAGATTAGACCTGGGCCTCAGGCAGGGTCGTGGGGATGGGGGCATCGGAGACAGCTTAGAGAGAAGACACATCAAACCATGTAATGGAGACTCTAGAATCTGCCTCCTAGCCCCAAAAGTAAAAAAAGGAGGGATAAAACAGGTACTGTGGTCGTCAGTCAGGAAAACACTGGTAAGTGTGATCTTGGAGGGGTTGGGGTTCAAGGTCAGGGAACTATAGAAACAGCAATTTCACAATAAGACAAGTCAGATTGGTGGGAGGGAGGGACAGAGGGGGCACTCAGTTATTGAATATTTATTTACTTAAGTACTTGTATTATCAAACATAAACCAAGTGAAGAAGGCTTTCCTTTATCCTGATGACCACTTGAATTAGGTGTTGTAATTTCCTTTTAATAGATGCGGAGCTTGGGGCTGATAAAGATTAAGAATTTAGCTGGGTTCAGTAATGAATGCCCATAGTTTTTGTACTTAGGATTCTGAGACAGAAGGGTCAGAGTTTTAAGGATATCCTGGGTTACGTATTGAGATCCTGTTGAGGGAGGTGTGTGTGTGTGTGTGTGTGTGTGTGTGTGTGTGTGTGTGTGTGTGCCTATGGAGATAGCTCAGTTGAGAGAGGTTAAGGAGATGGATTGGTTGGTAAAGTACTTGCCATATAAGCAGAAAGACTCGAGTTTGATTCCCAAAATCCATGATTTTAAAAGCTAGGCATAATGTGCATCTGTGAGCATGCCTGTAATGATGTTGGGGACGTAGAGACAAGCAGATCCTGGGACTCAACAGCCAACCAGTCTAGCTTTCTTGAACCCAGAACAGTGAGAGACAACAACAACAAGCAGTGGACACACCTGAGGAACTACTCCTGAGGATGTTTGGCTTCCACATACAAGAACATCTCTACACGCACACATATACCCACATATACATAAACACACATATGTACACACACATACACTCACACAAATAAATCCTTGTCCACGGCACAACAGGACCAGAGTTTTAACTCAAACTCACTTTCTTTGCCCATTGCTAGTATTATGGAACTTTGCTGGTCTGGATATGAAGGGGGAATGGGAGTGTCACAAACAGTTAGAGATTCTCTGTCTCATACAGCGGGGCAGATGGTTTTGCAGGTGATGTGAGACGGTAAGCTTGGGAGGTGAGTTTGGGTCCTATTTGGAGCTGCTGATTCTTTGTTTTTTGGTGGGGATGGCCAGAAGGCTGCTGTAGGTATGGTCCTGAGGTTTCCAAGTGTATATGCAGGCTTCATCTGGCAAGATGCGAGCTGGCTGCAGTGGGTGAAATCAACCTGAGAGAGTGTGCGGAAGGAAGAAGATCCTAGTGGAGTTCAAAGAACACTTCCATGAGAGATCTGGGAGCAGAGACTAAGAAGGGTGGCTGTGGGTCTTGATTTATGTCTTGAAGAAGCTAAGGGGAAATAACTATGCCTTAAGGAAGGAAGATCCAAGTAAGTTTATTACACCCTCCTAAAATGCCACGTAGGAGAGGAGTGTGTGTCCCAAATAGGACTCACTAGATCTGGCAGAAAGGGCTGCAGGGAAGTAGTAGTGGGAGCCGAGGTGGCTGGAGACATTGAAAAGTGAGAAGCAAGTAAATGGAGGTTGAAGTGGCTTTAGATGGCTGTAGGGAGGAGACAGCAGAGACTACAGTGGGACAGCACAGTGAGGGAAGGAGGGAGGGAGGAAGGGAGGGAGGGAGGAAAGGGTGTGTATCTAAGTGGTGACATTTTAAAGCGGAAGTGACCATAGTAGGAGAGAGAGAGACCAAGAGATGAAAGTAAAGAATGTTGTTTCTGAGATGGCCAGGGACTGGAATCCAACACACAATGGAAGACTGCAGAAGATGTGGGTGGGGGAAAGCAGGGGCGCAAACAGGTCTGTAAGCCAGGCGCAGAGAGAGGGGTTAGAACATGCTAGCATGGCTTCGGTCTTTTGTTTTTTACTCCAGGGAACTAGGAAGTCAAATTACTGCAAAGAATGGAGAGTTTGGTGAGCAACTAGAAGTTTGAGGAAAGGATGAAGGTTGCAGCCACTTCTTTGGAGGACAAGATAAAGACCTAGATGGGGGCGCGCAGGAGGACCACCGGGGAGCACTCAGTAGCTAGGATTAGTGAACAGCCCTCTGCAACCTTGACAGTAGTGTGAAGAAGAAATCCAAGTTGGTCCATAGCTGGATGTTTCCAGAAAGGTTTGAGGGATGAATAATGGCAAGGGAGGGCAATATGATATGGCAACAGATGGATACAGACGGGCCTGGGAACTAAGTGCCGACCGATATGAAAGAGATATGAAGCCCAACAGAGAGGAAGCAGAGGGCCTGAGTGACAGATGTTCTGTAGGAAACTAATATTTATGAAGTACATCTGCTCTAAACATCCTTCATATCATCTTATTAGATTCTCATACTACACTGTGTTTGAGAGATTTGGTATGTATTAGGCACATATTGGCCAGTAAGCAGAAGCAGTCTTCATTCTAAAGCATCTGGCTGGCTGTGATGGCTCCCTAGGTATTTATGGACTGTAGGGAGGTGAGAGGATCAGGAGCTGTGGTCAGTCAGCAGACTGTGTGTGACTTTAGGATGAACAGGTAATTAAAATATTCAAAGAAAAGCCAAGGAGTACAGAGGTAGGGATGGGACAATGTGGGCACTGTCCTCTTAAGAAGCTCTATAATCCACCAGGGCAGTGATATGCTGTTTCTCAGAGAAGCCAAGCCATCAGGCATGCCTATAGGCACGGAGGCGCCTACAAGTACAAGGTTCAATATGAATGAATGAGCACACAGATCCCTGGAGCAGACACAGAGGCAGTGCTGGAAGGCATACCCTTCCTTCTAATGACAGCCATCGAGGGGCTGCAGGGAAAAGCAGACCCAATCCATAGAGAAAGACCGGACCTGACAGTACTAAGGGAGGCCCATCCTTTCAGTTGCTGAACAGACATCCATGTTGTCAGTGCCCTGTCCTAGGAACAGGCTCAGGAAGGGATGTGTGACTCAGCTGAGTCACACAAGCTAGGGAGTGTGTAAAATGAGTATAAAGGCCAGTGCAGCTGGACCAGTACCTCTAGCCAGAAAGCAAACAGAATAATTCCCAAGGGGAGCAGAACAAAAGACCTACAGCAGAGGATATCCAGGCAGAGACATTCAACAAAGACCAGCTCTTCTGAAACTAGGGGCCCAAATCCTGGGGAAGTAAGGAAGAGCTCCTATCTTGTCAGCACTCTGAAGAGCAACAATATTTCCTGGATACTTCCTACTATAAGCCTTGCCAGAACAGAACCCTACTTGCTGCCCTCTCTGCCAACCTGGGGCACATAATGGAGCTCTGCAGGGCCTCTCTCAGTGGGAAGTCAGCCCGCAGAAATGGTAGCCACTCTGGCAGCAGCTGCTACATGGAACAGAAGCACTGAGTACTAGTCAGTCCTCTCAAAGGAATGGGCTTCCTTAATCGACACTTTCTAGCTGCACAACATCCCTGATACTGAGTGAGGCGCGTGAGGCGCAGGAGGTGCAGGAGGTGAAGGCTTCCAGGCATTCACAAGGTTGCCATCTAGGCCACTGCCACAGGAATAAAGTTTAGAAAGGGACCTAGGGAGAGGCGAGGCTCTCAGCTTGACAAAGGACAAGCAGGTCTTCTTTAGGTAGAAAGTGGAAGGGCTGCTGAGTGTGGTGGTAACCACCTTTAACCCCAGCACTCTGAAAGCAGGGACAGGCGGGTCTCTGTGAATCTGAGGCCAATCTGGTCTACATAAAGAGACCCTGCCTCACAAAAAGAAATAAAAGAAGAAAGGAAGGAGGAAAGAAGGAGAAAGGGATGGAAGGAAGGAAGGAGAGAGAGAGAGAGAGAGAGAGAGAGAGAGAGAGAGAGAGAGAGAGAAGAAGAAGAAGAAGGAGGAGGAGGAGGAGGAGGAGGAGGAGGAGGAGGAAGAGAGCCTTTTATTTCTAGACACTTAGGCTGAGGCCACACAGGAGAGCAGGCTGTAGGCAGCAGAACATAAAACTTCTGATGGCCTCTCCACTGTCCAGGCTTCATGACGGGGGTGAACAAGGCATCTGGCCATAGGACTAAGGCTGAGTTAAATAAAGGCTGAAACCCTTGGGATAGGAAGACAAACTTTCCACAGATTTGGGGAAGTGCAAGCTCTGCTGGGGTTGTTGAGTCTTTTGGGTTTTAAGTATAGTGGCAAGGGAGACCAGCAGCGTCCCCTCCCAGGAACCACAAGACTAGTTGGCTGAGGAAATAAAGGGCTTCCTTTTGGGTCTCAGATTCCACCACGTTGGGAGCAAAACCTTAGGGAAAGAATAAACGTCCAAGGAAGGCTAGGCAGGAGGCTAGGGGGTCATATAGCTGTTTTCTAGGATGAGTAAAAGGCACGTGGCCTTACTCTGGATCCCAGCCCAGTGAAGTCAGTGGATCCAAGTGCATTCATAAGAATAAGCAACAGAAGGTGACAGAATGAAGCAGGAAGAGGTGGTCAGTATGCATGCCAGGTGTCCCTTGGGTCAATGAGCAAGCCAGTCTTCCACAGCTCAGGTATACAGCTGGTCTGCCCAAATGGCCCGACCTGGAGAAGATTATGTCCAGGCAGCTGGTTCTTAAACCCTATTGAGCAAGGAAGATAGAAGCTCAGAACTTCTGGTGCTTTTAAAAACTACTTGTCTGAGCTTGGGTACATGCAGGCAATGAGAAGGCTGAGTCAGTGAGGATGCTTGCTTCCAGCCTGATGACCTGAGTTCAATTCTGGGAATCCACATGGTGAAAGGAAAGAACTGACTCCCACAAGCTGTTCTCTGAGCTCCATACCTTTTTGTTGGCACATCTGTGCATATGTGTGTGTGTGTACATACACACTGATAAGGATAAATGAATATTAAGAACAATCAAGGAATTCCCTGTCTTGTCTACAACAGATGCAAAATGACCTCTCATGGGCACCAGTGCCTCTGCGTGGGCCTGAGAGGTGCTGGCAAGCTAAAGGGATGGTCTGAGCAGGCAGTTTGGAAGCCCACCTCGGGGTTCCCTCACAGGGATGTAAAGACAGAAGCCAGAGGTGAGAGTCGAGCTTAGTTTCCTGGCTAGGGCTGCTCTCCTGGAGGCTGAGCTCGGTTCAGTTTGCAGCAGTCAGGACTCAGGTTCAAGCTCAGGTCAAGGAGCAGTTTGGGAAGCCTCTCAGCTTCCCATGGCTGAAGCTCCCTCACAGCTCCTGGGTCTTGCAGTGTATCTGACTGCTCCTTCTGTGGAAAGTAGCCAATCCTACATAGGGCCAACATTTGGGGAATGCCATTTAACAGCATACTTGAAAAAAACAGAAAAGTTCCTCCACCCGAAGCTTAGGTTTGAAAAATTGAAAAATCTTATTAGGAGGGAATCTTCACATTCTTTGAAGTGATCTTTAGTTTTCCTTCGTTAGTCTTCATTGTTTGGTTTGGATTTCCTAAGCATTATTTCTTTTTTCCATCTCCTCTTTGCTTTCTTTTGTAAGACAAAGATGCTGTGGCCTTTGCTTTAACTTGGTTAACAGCGATTCTATGGCAATGTATTAAATTTCTTTCTCCTAAGTCCACTGAAGTCTTTTTGGACTTGAAGAGCTTTTTAAGAAAGAACTTGCTCATTCAGCAGGATTTTCCTCCCTGCTCCAAGCTCTGGTTCTGACCTGGAAAAAAATAAGAGTAAGAAAGAGCGAGAGAATCCTGCAGTCCTGACGCTCAGCTTCATAAACCACAAAGAAGGACCTCGCTCCAGTAACGTAATCATGAAGAGTTCTGGCACCTTGGTCTTTCAAGAAAAATACATCCATCTGCTGGCACAGGGACCCTCTAACTAAATCCTGTTCAGCATGGAGTTCCCGATTCGTTAGTGTTGGAAGTCTACAGCGAGGCTGGCCGCTCCCACTGGATGACGCCTCCCTGCAGTGCGAGTCTGGAAACCCCACAGCTGTGTCTTCACTTAAGGCCGCTTCTCCTGACTCCACTGTGTCCTGTTCCAGAAGCTTGTTCTATTCTTGTTAAAGCTAAAACCAACAAGACAAGGATTCTTCTACGTTGAGGTTTGCCTTGCTCAGAAGAAGTCACGTCTGTCTTAGAGCTAAGGTCTGTCCCCAGGGAAGGCCGCTCACTCAGGAGGAACCAGCCAGCAAAACAGTAGTAGCTGTCCTGCCCTCCTGGCTAGTTGCCTCCTCTTTTGAGGGCCACTTCTTTATCCACCACAGTAAGACCAGTGCAGCAGGGGGCTCTACTTTACACTGTCCAGTGCAGCCTTCTGTCTCCTTCACTGGTGAGATCCGCGCGGAAGAGCTTATTTCCCTTCCTAGCTTCTACTTTAGCAGATTAAAGTCCCAGGGTTCCAGAGGCTTCTAGAGGCTCTGTTTGCCTCTCCCACTCTCAATTAAGGTGAAAACAGTAAATACAAGGTCTGATGAGGGAGCCTGCATATGCCACATGTAGCCAGATGAGGAGACTGAAGCCACCTGACCACTCTACTTAAAACAGGCAATTACAGACACAAGTACTTCCTCCTGCATCTGGGGCCTCAGATCAGCCATTGTTTGGGCGCTGATGCTACAAGAACTGCTCACATAGGCAGGTACCAATGCTGACTGTGGAGGTGGCACATGGCTCCTCTGAATCCATGGGATGCTGCTGCACAGGGGCCTTGGCCTCTTCTTTATCTGCCTGGCTACTTGTGCACTTGCTGTGAACAGTATCAGATCCCTATCAGATCCCCCACTTCAAAGTGGTTGCTATAAAAAAAATTGTGTTGCCTATTTATTTGTTTAGTCATTTGCTTATAGACAGGGTCTCAGGTAGCCCATGATAGCCTTACATTGTCTATAGAGCTGAGGTTGTTCTATCTTGTGCTTCTGATCCCTCTTCTTCCACCTCTTGGGTGCTGCGATTACAGGCATGAGACATGCTCAGTCTGTGTCAGAGGAGAAGGAGTCCAGAACTTGGTGTGTGTTTGTACCAGTGGAGTCGCATCCACAAGGATGCTCTCTGGCTTTACCTGGGACACTGAGGCTCCAGAAGAGTCAGTGCTCCCCAGACACACGGCCTCCCTTAAGTTGTTTTAGTCATCCTCCATTCCCACCAAGTTTACCTTAAGACAGACCCTTTAAACATCTTTTTTCATTGCTGCAAGTGTATGCAGTGCCCCTAACGGCAAACCTCACATGAGAAACTGCTCTTAGTACTAGGAAAGACATCTTTCAACTTTTAGTGAAGTTTGTTATTTTAAAAAATGTACCTTATTGCTCCCTGACCCCCTCAACTCTGAGGTAGGATTGCTTCTGCTGCTGGGGTGCTGCAGTAGAGAGGAGTCCCATGCCTACTCTGCACACAGACACTGGGAGCTCACCTTCTGCCTGCCTCCCTTTCCGGTCTCTCCCTTCCTGTTCTCCTAACGTGTTCGCCTCACCGCTTAGTCCATTTGCTACAAGTCCTCAAATTTCTTTTGGAAACAGAGGAGGGTACACATAAGATAAGTAAAGTTCTTTACAATACAAGGCCAACATATGTAGAGTTATGAGAGTTCAAACAGAACTGCCTAAACAACAGCCGTGACGGCACACACTCAGTTCGTGGAAGAAGGAAACGGGACACTCTCACACAGTCTTCAGAGCCAGTGATCAGGTTGGCTCTCTTCTTGAAAAAACAGGAGAGAACAGAATGATCTTCCAGGGAATTGGCCTCAGTTTCCAGGGAGTTGGGGAGTCAGGAGTTATGTAAACCTAACTGAGAGCCAGCAGATTTGGCTTGCCTGTTCTCTCCCTGAGTCTGGATGGAGGTGGGCTCTGGGACATTAGATGCTCCACCTATACCATGGAGCCCAGTTCCTCTGTGGCTGTCTTGAGGTTTGTCTCCTGGAGGAATGTGGATTCTTTTTTAGCCCATTGAAGGAAAGTATCTATAACAAGTCCTGTTGTATCTGTTGGGAGAGAAGCTCAGTGCTTCTAGAAGAATCAGTATGTACCCCTTGAGGTGTTTTAATGAGGATGCTCTCTCTGCATCCTTATGTAAGAAGGTCTTATGTAAGATAGAACAGTTGTCAGCATTAATGATTTGATGCTAAGTTAATTGCTTTCCTCCCTCCCAGAGGCCAAGTGCCTGCACAATGTATTCAAAATGACAATATTGCCATCTCAGGCTCCTGGGGGTCTTGGGACAAGCCACCTGTCCCTCCCCCATTGCCTGTGCTTGCTCCAGTGAGTTTGGTGCAATTCCTGGCATGGGAGCCACTCTTCTACCATCCAGCCCTAAGTGCCCGCCAATCACACAACTGCTGACTATCTCCAGTGAGTATCCAGGAGGTTAAGGCTGCCTGAAATTGCTTTTCCTATCCAGGTTGCTACTTGTGTCTGTGCCCTCTTCCTTATAAAATACCATTATCTAAGAGATGCTGCCCTACCTGTGGTAAAAACCAGGGAACACATGTGTGTTGTGAAATTTAAAGACATCACAAGTACTTTTTTTTTTTTTTTTTGGTTTTTCAAGACAGGGGTTCTCTGTGTAGCCCTGGCTGTCCTGGAACTCACTCTGTAGATCAGACTGGCCTCAAACTCAGAAATCCACCTGCCTTTGCCTCCAAAGCACTGGGATTAAAGGTGTGAGCCACCACTGCCTGGCAGTATTTTTCATCTTAGAAGAAATGTAAATATTAAACAAAATTTAAGAGTTTCAGGAGGGCAAGAGCCAGGCTCCAGGAAGGAAATAAAGTCATTCTTCTGGCCTTGCTAACTGTGATGTATCTATCACCTGTGGTGAGAGAGCCCTTGGATAATCTTGTTCTTTACGAAACTGCTTATGGAGACCAATGAGAAGGCTCCTGCTGATGCCTGGCGACCTAACTTTGATCCCAGGGTCTGACATGGTAGGAGGAGAGAACTGACTTCCATAAACTGCTCTTTGATCTCCACGTGTGTGCTGTGGCATGTGTAGACACTCACACATATATGCACACAAAATAAATAAGGGTGATATTTAAAAAGAAACTATATATACTTTTGTATATTAATGAAATAAGTTCACAATCTTTTTTAAGCAGTAACTTGTGCTCCCTCTATCTCTGTACTGTATAATACACAGTCTTTGTCGGGGCTCCAAAGCTAGAATTCAGGAGATAGACCAAGTCTAACTGTTCTAGTCTTGATCCTTTTCCCACTCTTTCCTTTTCTTTGTAGCGTCCTAAGGGCTTCACACTTCTGTTTCTGTCTCCTTTGTTGTGCCCTGGCCTTACAACTTGAGAAGGCAGGTTAGACTAGAAGAAAAGGTCACCCAGCTTTGGGTCCCAGCTTTACTTCCTAATAGGTGAGCTTCCTTCTTTTACCTCTTTGTACCTCATTTTCTGACTCTGAAGAATTATAGGAGATAATGACAGCACTTCTGAGGTTGTTATGAAAACTAAATGAGGAAACCCCAGACCAACAGCTATGATCTATCCACAATGGTGACTCTGTAGTGGCAAAGCCTGGGGACAGTCTTGCTAATGTGCTAGCTCCCCGTGAGAAAATGAGGTCCTGCAACAAGCTCATTCAGTTAGCCTGAAAGAGCTCACTGAAATCTGAGCAGTTTCTACAACTGCACGGTTCAGTTTCATTTTTCTTTTTTAGACAGGGTCTCACTATGCAGGCCTGGCAAGCCTTGAACATACTGCAGACTAGGCTAGCTTTGAACTCACAGAGATTCACCTGCGTCTGCTTTTTGGGTACTGGTATGAAAGGCAAGTGCCACCATGTTTTTTGTTTTGGTATTAGGGAAACCACTTTTTCTCTGCAGGCCTCCCTGAGAGATATAACAGCAGGCCCGAGCTTCAGATTTCAGTGGAATCTTGCAGTCCTTACACTACTGCACAGGTGGCCAGGCTGACACAGCTCCTCTGTCACATGGTAGCCCCAATCTTCTCCCTTGATGACTGGTCTCTAGGGATGCTTCAGCCTATGGCAGCATTATATACCTCTAACTGAGCTACACTCTTCAAAAGCAAGGCTTTCACTAGTGATGGTAGTACATGCCTCTAACTCTGGCGCTCTGAAGACTGAAGCAAGAGAGTTTGAAGCCAGCCTGGGCTACACAGTGAAACCTTGTTTCAAAAACAACAACAACAACCAATCAGCCAACCAACCAAACAACAAAAATACTAATAAATTAACCAAATAAACAAGTAGCCAAATAAACTCTCACCCCTTCCTCAAATCCTAAACCAAACAACCTAAGACGACAGCCCTGCTGGGTTGGCAGATGTGCCTTGCCATGGTAGAAGCCCAGCCAGCACCTTGGCTCTAGCAACAACCTGTCTATTAACTGGTGACTGGGCAGGGAAGCGGCCACAACAACCTGCTAGAGCATGGCCTGGGCTGGCTTAGGCAGTCCAAATGCAAGTGCACTGTTCTATCCAACCCTTCCCATTTATCCTCAAGTTGGAATATATCTCCACTGTGTATCTGCTCAGCTATTATCTTGTCCCAGCCCGCCTAGTTCTGATACAGAAGTCCCAACTTTGGACTTACCCAACTTTGGGTAAGCCCCACAAAGATTATACTAAAAAAACATGAAATCAGACCACGTAGGGCCCTAAAAGGAGAAGCAGGAGTCACAGGCTCCTTGTGCAGCTGGAATGTTGCCAAGAGGGTCACATGCCCAGTTACCATTGCCACTATTTAAAGGAGTTCAGGATGAATGCTAGGGTAGGTATAGTAACTAAAGTAAGGCAAATCAGCACTTGGTAAGTCAGCTGGTATATAGATGCAAACCCACCTGGTTCTAAAGCCTGCATTTCCTACTTGCTCTCTTCTCCCATGTAAGAGCCCCATGCTACAACCTTTCCTTCTCTAGGTTCAAGCAGAAAGTGAGTAGCAAGTAGCATTTGGATGTGAACCTCACTGAGGACCACAGGCAAAGAGGCCTCC
Organism: Tokudaia tokunoshimensis; assembly: GCA_036184795.1. Classification (NCBI taxonomy): domain Eukaryota; kingdom Metazoa; phylum Chordata; class Mammalia; order Rodentia; family Muridae; genus Tokudaia; species Tokudaia tokunoshimensis. Next base: position 88,627,880 of record BTHU01000016.1, on the reverse strand, counting down.
TTCCATGCCCTTGTATTTAGGACATGCAGTCCCCATGAATGGCTAAACACACTGGCCCAGCAGAGTCATGGGCTGACTGAGGCTGCGCTGAGGGAAGGGTACCCTTACATACCCTGTCTGAGGTGGGTGCAATGTGGAGACTGGAGTGGCTAGGTGCACCCATCTGTGTGGGACTGAGACACAGGTATGCATGGTGCACCCATCTGTGTGGGACTGAGACACAGGGATGCATGGTGCACCCATCTGTGTGGGACTGAGAGACAGGCATGCATGGTGCACCCATCTGTGTGGGAGTGAGACACAGGCATGATAGGTGCACCCATCTGTGTGGGACTGAGACACAGGCATGATAGGTGCACCCATCTGTGTGGGACTGAGACACAGGTATGATAGGTGCACCCATCTGTGTGGGACTGAGACACAGGCATGATAGGTGCACCCATCTGTGTGGGACTGAGACACAGGTATGCATGGTGCACCCATCTGTGTGGGACTGAGAGACACAGGCATGCATGGTGCACCCATCTGTGTGGGACTGAGACACAGGCATGCATGGCGCACCCATCTGTGTGGGACTGAGAGACACAGGCATGCATGGTGCACCCATCTGTGTGGGACTGAGAGACAGGCATGCATGGTGCACCCATCTGTGTGAGACTGAGAGACACAGGGATGCATGGTGCACCCATCTATGTGGGACTGAGAGACACAGGCATGCATGGCGCACCCATCTGTGTGGGACTGAGAGATACAGGCATGCATGGTGCACCCATCTGTGTGGGACTGAGACACAGGCATGCATGGTGCACCCATCTGTGTGAGACTGAGAGACACAGGGATGCATGGTGCACCCATCTGTGTGGGACTGAGAGACAGGCATGCATGGTGCACCCATCTGTGTGGGACTGAGACACAGGTATGCATGGTGCACCCATCTATGTGGGACTGAGAGACACAGGCATGCATGGTGCACCCATCTGTGTGGGACTGAGACACAGGCATGCATGGCGCACCCATCTGTGTGAGACTGAGAGACACAGGGATGCATGGTGCACCCATCTGTGTGGGACTGAGAGACAGGCATGCATGGTGCACCCATCTGTGTGGGACTGAGACACAGGTATGCATGGTGCACCCATCTATGTGGGACTGAGAGACACAGGCATGCATGGTGCACCCATCTGTGTGGGATTGAGACACAGGCATGCATGGTGCACCCATCTGTGTGGGACTGAGACACAGGCATGCATGGCGCACCCATCTGTGTGGGACTGAGACACAGGCATGCATGCTCTACTTTTCCATCCAATGTCTGCCTTCCAGCTAACATGGCTCAGCTGTACTCAAAACCAGTAAAGACCAGAATTGAAGCCAAGAGAATCTTACTCTCAGAGGATGCAAAAGGCTGAAATAAGAGATGTTAGTTAGCTGGTCAACATACTGACTGACAGGAACCAAGAAAAAACAACCACCCCAACCTCTACTAAGATTAACACAGGAGCTTCTGCTCTTCTCTGAAGAAATGGGCTGAGGACTTCTGTGTCTAGGATCTATTACTTAGGGCATGGGCCTAAGTATACATTCAGTTCAGAGAAAAGGCTGGCAGAGATGCTCAGTCACATGACTCTGCATTGTGGGAGATCAGAGATGGATCTGGTAGAGGAGCCTACATGGAATAGGTCTACTCTAAGTTATGACAGGCATGATGGGAAGATTCCAGGTCATAGGAAACATGATAGGAGATCCTTTAGTGGTCTCAGGTAATGTAGTGATTTGAATGAGAACACGAGGCTCATATATTTTGAATATTTTTTGAATAATTGGTGGAATGGTTTGGGAAGGATTGGGGTGTGGCCTGTTGGAAGGTGTATGTCATTGGCGGTAGGCTTTGAGGTTTCAAAAGACTGGTGCTAGTCCCAGTATGCACTCTGCCTCCTGCTTATGGATCAAGATGTGAACTCTCACCTGTTCCTGATGTCTTTGCTCCATTGTCAGGGACTCAAGCCCTCTGAAATCATAAGCCCAATTAAATGGTTTCTTTTTTAAGTTGTCTTGGTCATAGTGCTTTGTCATAGCAATAGAAGAGAACCAAGTACAGGCAGAGACCACCTGGGTTATACCTATCAGTTTATCACCAGTGCCAGCCCAAATCTTCAGCAAAGTAGTGAGTAACAGTGAAGAAATAAATGACCAACTCCAGAAAAAATAAAAAAGAACACTTACTGCTGCCTCGCTATCTGCTGGGTAGGTCTGACTACATCATGAAGACTAGACATGGGACTAGACAGATACTTATGCTGGCAACATAAGTCATCTAGAGTGAGCTCAACATATCTTTCTATGATGAGTGTGGTAAGGCTGGGGCTGGAAAGATGGCTCAGAGGTTAAGAGAATTTGCTGTTTGTTCAGAGGACCCACGTTTAGTTTCCACCCCCCGTTTTAGGCAGCTCACAGACACCTATAACATAAAAAAAAAGTTTTGGCAGGATGTGTTCTTGCTAGATCCTCTCTTTTATTAAAAAAGTTTTAACTTTTTGTTTACATTAAATTTTTTTATTTGTGGGGTGTGTGTGTGTGTGTGTGTTTGTAGGTACACACATATGTAGATATCAGAAGACAATTTGCTGAAGTCAGCTCTCTCTCTTTACTCTGTAAGTCCCAGACATCAGTTTCAGGTCATCAGGCTCTACTGGATTGATTCTCTTACTGGCTTCTAGAGATGGGTATAGTTCACATAGCTACCTGACAGCTAGGAACTGAGGAGGTTACAGTATTTAAGAAACTTGCTCTGGGTCCCCACCTACAGTCCTGAGGTTGGGGTACAAAGGTTCAACCCTTAATTTAACACTTTTTCATAAACAGGGAAAGAGTCTCAGTCGCATCTGATCGGCGCTGAACTCTGGTCTCTGTTGGTTCTGTCCCCTCCTCAGCCTGAAAGCTGCGCAGTGTGCCCCACTTTGGCAGAATGTGGCTCTTGATCTGAGACCGGGCCATCTCAACACAGTGGAATTAAGTAGCACTTTTGTTCTGAGGTACTTAAAAGAGTTCATAGAAACAAACACACAACAATAATAAGCCAGAAAGTTTTCATGGCCCTGTCACTCAATTTCTACCAAAGGTTACAGCTTACATGGTTATAGCTCAGGAAGTTGTCACAATGTGTCTAGATTGGGGCCACTCTGCACACATGGTTGGATCCCACAGTAGCTACTGCCCCTGAGACAGACCAGATGGTCCCAGGACATGGGCCTCCCTCCTGGCTCCATTAGCTCCAACATTCAGCAACTATGCACTTAGTCTCCGCCTCTGGAATTTTGTCATTTCACAAATGTTTTATAACTATACTCACACAGCACTTTAGCCTTTCAAAGTTGCCCTAAATTGAGAACTTTATCCATTTTAAAAATGTGTAGAGTATAAAACCACAGCATCCATATCCAACAAGAGAAAGGCAGTAGTAGCAGAAGGTGGTTCTGTAATCCTGGCCAGTTTGTGCTCTTTGACAATTCCTCAACCTCGAGCATCAGTTTCCTCATCTGTAAAAATGGGTAGAAGGCTTGAGGGTGAAGGAAGGTAGCAAGTGGAAGCACTTGGCAGATGGAAGGCTCTCAATAAATTCTAGCTTTTGTTATTATTGATAAAGAGCCAAGGAAGCTTCCAAAGCTTTACTGAAAACAAGGCTCTTGCTAGTCACAGATGATTAAGTAAATGACCACACCAGCCCTTAAATGACCCCAGGCTTTTCTTTCTCTGTGTTCCCAAGACTCTAGCATGGGATGTCTACAGGGTGCTTCACACAGGCACCTCCACAAGTGCAGCCTCATGAGAACAAGTGGCCCTGCAGCACTGGATCCCTGGGCTTAAATTCAGGGTGGGGTGGGAATCTGGATGAGTGGAGGAAGGGCTGAGCACTTTCCACTCAGGACAAAGGCTCTTGAGCAGCCAGGTTTGTGTGGGGGGGGGAAGACCCCAGGGAGCTACTGAGCTCAGAGGAGTGGCCAAAGAGGCAGGGGTCAGATGAATGATTGAATTAGGTGCTGCTTGGATGTCCCTAAAGCTCAGCACTACTCAACGGCTGCAGGGGTGAAGAGGGACAATGGTCTGCACTACACTTGAGGTCACCTCTACTACGATTAGCTATGGAAATCTGGAGAAAAAAACCTCCCCCCAAATCACATATGCAAAGGCCCCATTATACAATTGAGAGAGCACTCAATGTCGAGCCTTTGAGTAGCTGGGAACCCAGCACAAATGGCTGGCTATATCTTAAGCAATATGCCCACGGCCCATTGAAAACAGGACAAAACTGGGCATTCAGGATCCGTCATGATTTACTGAAAGTGGCATTGTCTGTGCTTCTGCATGGCACCAGCAGGGGTGGGATGGGGGGGTGCTCCTCATGATGGCAAGGTCACTCCTGTGTCTCCTGCTCCCTGGGACTTTTCAACTCCCCTGGCCAGTATTCACTCTACTTAGTTTTTCTCCTTTGAAGTTAGAGAATACAGCCTCATCGATCACTGACACGTTGGGTTTCAAAAGGACTGAGAGTGAATTCACTTTTTTTTTTCTCTCTAATAAGCGAGAAAGATTGAGCTGGGAAGAGTGAGTGAGGAGGTAAGGAGGGAGGGGAGCAGGCCAGGACCAATAGGGCCTGCTGGGTGATGTTCCCGGCCCCATAGTGAACAACTGGGCTCTTTGCAGGGGGAGGGGTACTCTTGTAAAGTGTCCTGCCCCACTCCACTCCTAAGTACTTGGGCAGCTCACAGAGGCCTTATCTAGATTCTGTGTTGCTTTCTAGTCTTGCTAGTCTAGCAGGGGAGGAAAGTATAGAGCCTTCAGGGATGATGATCTTTCAGTGGAACAGAAACAGAAACAAAGATGGGCCAGAAAGTTTTCATGTCCCTATCATCCAACTGATGTCTGCTTGTCCCCTGTGGGCAGATGGCTTCTCCTGATAATACCATATGCCTGTGCTGTGCGGGCAGAAACTCAGGAGCATCCTGCAGACCCCTCTTCAGACTCTCACCTGTTTCTTCCTGTCAGGTCTGATCTGATGTCTGATGACAACTACAACCTTCTAAATCCCTTGTGTGATGTCTTGAGCCTTTCCAGTTAGGTCTCAACAAAGCTGCTACAGATAGGGCTCTCCACTCCATCCCTCCTATGGGTAACAGCTTCCATGTTGAAATCAAGAGAATGTCTATGCCTGGGGATGGCCCAATGAGGTCCTCAAAGAACAGCCTGTCTCCCCAGTGACACAGCTATGACAGAGGCCTGCACATGTTAGAACATAGCAAATGACTGCACTGAGCTGCCTGGATCTGTTCAGAGAAGCCATTCCCAAACTGTTCTCTCTCACTGGCCCTCCTTGACTGGAACTGGAATCTTCTGCCTGCTCTGTTAAGATTCCAGCATACTCACACTCTGACTCCTGACACTTCCTGAAGTCAGGGCTGTCTTGTCTGGTGAACGGTGACTGACACTGTCTTACCAGCGCCTTCTGGATGCTTTTGCTGTGATGTACTTTCCCATGGATGAAGACGGTAGGTCTCTACTTAGATTGGCTGAGGGTGGTCATTTCACAGATTTTTATCAAACGTTAGTTGCATATCCTTCCCAGGCAAGCAGTCTTTGGCCTCACCCACAGCAGGCTTTCTTCCCACCACATTACACTCCAGCTGCTCAGAGAAAACCTAGTTCCAATGGCAGTTGCAACCCTCGAGCTGCCTTGTTGATTGTAATTTTTAAAGCCACTGAGTTATGAGATTAGAGCATGATTGAGTGAGTCACTGACTCGGGCGTTTGCATGTAATCGACAAAGTCTTGCCTGGCTCCACTCACCACCAGCTCTGGGATAGTCAAGAGGACTTGTCTAGGAGCTCAGAGGTTTCTCTCTTATCGTTCTGCTCCCTGATTCAAAAGATACACTCTTCAGTTTTATGTCAAGTCTTAAACCAGAGAATATCTGCTTGCAAGCTACTCCTGAAGTAACTTCTTTGCAGATGGTTCCCAGAGGGTATCGTGCCTGGCAAGGCTGCCAGGTCTCACTCTACTTCAAATGAGCTTAGGTGTGTCCAGTTCTGCTGTTGGGACTGTTTTCCAAAAGAAACGTGTGGGCCTGGAAATGTGTTTATAAAGGAAGAGAGAAAGTAGAAATAAATTCTGAAGCTATAAAACTTCTTGAAGAAAATCTGTGATTCTAGGTCAGTTAAAGATATCTCATGCCAAGAGTTAGAGGAATAAGCTGTAATCCCAGCACTTGGGAAGCTGAGGCAGGAGGATCTTGAGTTTAGGGCCAGTCTGAGCTACATATCAAGACTGTTAAAAAAAAATGAATAGGGCTAGAGAGATGACTCAGCAGTAAGAGCACTATCTACTCTTCTAGCGGTCTCTCATTCCATTCTCAGCAATCACATGGTGGCTTACAACCATCTATAATGAGTTCTGATGCCCTCTTCCGGCATGCAGGTGTACATGAAGATAGAGCCCTCATACGTTAAATAATGATGATGATGATGATACCACCAAAGTGAACAAAACAAAAATCTTAGATATGATAACATAAGGACACAATTGATAAACTGGACTGCTTCAAAATTAAAACTTCTTTTCAAAAGATGAAAAAAGAGAACAAAAAAGAGCCAGAAAGAATAAGATAAGGAATGAAAGAATGAGCTGGATTACTACAGTGTTATACAATCTGGTAGAGGTTCTATTTAAAATAGCAAACCAATCCTCAAAACTTAGTACTAGGAAACCAAAAAACCCAACTAAGAAATGGGCAAAAAAAAAAATGGGATAGGGAGATAGCTCAGTTGGAACATGTTTCCATGCAAGCAAGAGAGTCTAAGTTTGTTCTCCAGAACCCATATTAAAAGCCAGGCATTATGGCACATGCTTGTAATCCCAGTGCTCGGGAAGTGGAGACAGGATGATACTGGTCAGCTAGTCTAGCCAATGGGTGACTCTGGGTCCCAGTGAGAGATCTAGCTTCAACAAACAAGGTAGAGGGCACCTGAAGAATGATACCTTAAATTTGCCTTTGCCCCCTGTATGCATGTGCTCATGTGCGGCTTACTAGGGGCTGAGGATAAGTAAGACAGTCTGCCTACCAAGGGGCATACATGGAGTTTATCGGGCGAGGCAACTATTCTGTATTTTGATCATGGTAGTGGTCATATGATTATGTGTGGAGCTTGTGGACCTGTACACTAAAGATAGTGGATTTTATTGTATATAATTCTACCTTCATAGGGAAACAGTGGTTATAATTGATCAGAGCAAGGGCCTCTGCTGATGGTGTTGGAGGAACTAGGGATGGGATATAGCACCTGCTTTCCACAGACCTGGCAAAGGCAGGCATGAAAGTTGATAGAGACACAGAAGGAAAAAAGGCAACTCAAACAATGGAATACCACGTCTAAGTTACTTATGGTAACAAAGATTAAAGCAAAGCCACAAATTGACTTTGCTGAGAAGAGTAACAGTATAGTACTACTCTCTGATGGGGTAAACCTCAATTAGTCCAACCTTCTGGAAAACACCCAGAAAGCCAAAGGCTCTAATATGAACAGTACTAAGTATTATTACTAGGTGATGCATAGCCAATGGATACTTTTTTCTTATTTATTTAAATATGTGCATAATGTAAACATTAATTTTATAATAAAATAATCAAAGTTAATTTTAAGAATTGTCACAGAAAAAGTAGATTTTCTTTTCTTCAACCTAGACTTTTAAGATGTTTGTATTTCTACGTGACTCTTAAACTTTTATGTGAAAGGGTATTAATTACAATATCACTTATAGCAGTAAAAACCTTAACCATCCCGACTGTAGCAACACCAGGAACTGTTCTGAACTCAGATCAGTTTGTACAATGAGTAATTTGCAGCTCAGAATTGAGTGGCTTGGAATTTGACATGCAAAATGCCTGCTTCCCTTCCTTACTCACATTCTTGTCCCTCATCAAAAGGCAGAAAACATTTGGGTCTAATGTGTGATTCTAGTAATTCTTGTAAGCTACTCTGAGGTAAACAAAGTGAGAAAAGTGATAATTAAGCATGCTTCCAACAAGCCCAGGCAAGTCAATATAAAGTAACTGCTTCACGGCTGGAGAGAGAGCTCAGTGGATAAACTTGCCTGCGGCTAAGTCTGACAACTTGAGTTCCATCTTGGGACTCATGTGGTTTAAGGAGAAAGCCGACTCCTGCAAACTGCCCTATGATCTTCATTTGTGTGCTGTGATGTGTATCTTCACACTCCCCAAATAGCTAAGAATGTATTAAAAACCTACTTCATATTGTCACATTGCATATTTCCTTTTTCTTGGGGATAGAATGCTTCTTTTGTACAATAACAGTGCATTTCTTTTCTTTCCCAGACAGGGTTCATGCACACCAAGCTGGACTCAGATTCTCTGTGTATTTGAAACTGGCTTTGAACTTCTGATTCTTCTAATTCCACCTTCTGAATGCTGGGATTTCAGGTGTGTGGCCACTACACAGTTTATGTGGTGCAGGGAATTGAACCCAAGGCTTTATGTTGTTGGGTAAGCACTTAACAGCTAAGCTATATAGAGCCAGCTTGGTAACTGATTTTTTAAAAAATATAACCTTATGTTGTAAAATAAAACACCTGTATGCTGTCCCCCAGAAATTTCTGCCCTTGGTCTGTGATACTCACAGGTTCTTGAGGGACAAGGGAACATTTGCAGGAACTCAGTGTAGAATGAACAGAACAGAAGACCTTTGGCCTAGGAAACAGAGTCCCCAGCACACTGAAGAATAAAAACTGAAATCAACTGGGCCAGTCCCAAGAAGCAGTCATGGTTGAAATCTAAGGATCAGCTGCAAGGGTTCTCTTTCTCCAATGCAGGTTTTACCAACGTCAAAGCATTCCATGCTTCTTATGTAGCTGTCTGGCTCACATTCAATTGACGTGAGTGTGACATGGGGGCAGGGCAAGGATGTGCAGTATGTCCTGTGAATAAAGAGAGTCCCAGGGTTGCCTAACTGTGAGTACAATTACCCAAAAGGCAAGGTCCTAGAAGGGCCAAATTCCATTCCATCTGTCAAGTTCACTAAGATGAAATAATCTCATCTCTGAGGAAATGAGGGTTCTAGTCATGCCCTGTTCAAGTCACAGAAGTTCTTGTCTCTTCTGGTCAGCATGAGAGCCCTTCCTCCCCTCCACTATACCCTGGGAAGGTCAGCAACTTCTGTTTGAGTCACCTGGGTTGTATTCTAAACTCCTTTCTTAAAAAGCCCCAAAGACCAACAGAAAGCCTTTATTTGGTAGCAGCCATTTCCATTCTGAGCAAAACGGGGAGGGCCCTCTCAGGATCTTGCAGAGACTAGAGGCTGCCATTCCTATCCAACTTGTTCCTGTCCCATTCCAGGGCTGAAAGGAATAGCTCCAGCTGTAGTTCATCCAGAATTATCTGGGAGGAAGTATGGATCTGGAACCTTTTGCCTTTTCAGACCAGCATCTATCTTCTCTGGTGGAACTTTGGGAGAGTCCTTCCTAACACCCCCAGCAGGGACATCCCAATCTGAGAGGGGACCTCTGAAGTATTGATGATTCCAAGGGCACTGAAGCTTTCTGACTCCTCACACCTGTCAGGACAGCTCCACTCGAGAAAGTCCTCACCATCTTTCCTACATCCTGGATGCCCTGGCAAAGAATCAAGTATCAACCAGTTTACTTAGGCAACCTGGGTTCACACTGTATAGTAATTCTCTCATGCAAACATATCTCTGCTCTACAGCCTTGGTTTCCATTCTCCCCACTGTAGCTAGCAGCACCTTATTTAAAGAGACCAGCACACATAGCACTGTTTAGAGACCCTGAACAAACAGCTTGTCAGAAAGCAGCGCTGTTCAGGGAGTGGGGATATAAAGATTAATACCATGTGATCTTTGCTCTGTAGGAACTGAATCTTAGGGGAGGAGACAAGGGTAGAGATGGAAGATAACAAGATAACTGGACAGCGTGACAAAGACAGGCATGAAGGTCTAGGGCGCCCTAAGAGAGGGACTGACTGGGCCAGCCCCACATGGAACAAACAGGATTTCAGTATTCAGATTCTGCAGGTCCAGAGAGAGGTGAACCCAGAGGCTATAGCAGCAGGCATGAAGCAACCCCCCCTTTTTTGGGGGGGGCCTGGAAGAAATGAGGCTAGACATCAACATGTAGAATGAACCAGAAGGCAAGCAAAAGCTTCTAGAGGTGGGCTAGGAGCCAAACTTGCTTTCTAGAGTTACTTAGAAAGCAGACTCAGTGTTCTGCTGCGGCTCAGCACAGGCCTCACTCGACCCTGCCTGGAAAGACACCCAACAGTCAAGGTAATAGCAGGGGTGGAGGAGTGGGGAAGCATCCCAAGCATTCCAGCTGGCAGAGGGCGTGGCTCCAACTCTGGCTACCTTTTTTTTTTTTTGCCTCCTTTCCTAAACCATCTCAGGGGTAGGTGGAGACACTTTGACCTCAGTGTGTAACATGTGTCCAGTCTCGGGCTCAGGGCTCAGAGGAGGAGCCGCCGCCTTTGGCTCTTCTCATGCTCACCAGTGGGCACAGCTTTCTTGAGCAGGTGGTTCCTGCCCTTCACTCCCACCCACTCCTCACCATGCTTGAGACCCCGTCGGCCTCCTTTGCTAAGTCCAGGGGTTCCCCTCTACTTGGTATGCAGTCTTAGGGTAGGACATGTTTCCCACTGCCTACAGCTCCCCCCGAGAATTATGAGCAGTGTTCCTGCTATTGGAGAGAGAACTCCAGAGGCACCCAGCAGTGGTCACTGGCCAAGCGTGAGTCTGCATTCATAACAACTTCCAAGGTAAACAGGATTCTCTGAAGTTTTGGGAAGTGTGAGAACCGGCTCTGTGCTGTGTCACGGGGACAGTGGGTATGGGAAGAGTGCAGATGGTACTAACAAGCCACCCAGAGGAGCTCATCTGACAAACAAGGATGTGTGCCAGCTTATACACCAGGAACAAGCCACAGACACTGGTCAGGTCATGTAAGTGCCTGTAAATTAGTTATATGTAACTAGGTCGCATGTCAAGGTTGTTTCCTGCCCATGCCTTGGGGTTCATAAATATGACTCTTTTCTGTAATTCCATATGGAATTAATGTACAGTAACTAAACTGATCTGTCACTCTCAAAGGAAAGGTTCCCAGACCCCACCCTTCATGTCTGTGTGTCCCAATTCTCTGTGGGGAAGGGTACAGCTCCACACCCTTCCTGCCACCCAGGAGAGTCCAGGTCTGAGTAGCACAGAGAGCTGGATCTACACATGAAAATAAATGGGAAAGTAAAAAATAAGCAAGTTGCTAAGTATCTGAGTGAAGCCACGAGCTGCCAACATTTAAATGAAAGGCCTAGAAGTAGCAGAAGCCCACTGAACCACTGTTACTACCCTAAAGAGTCGCAGAGTCACTCTGTGTGTGTGTGTGATAGATAACAGAGATATTTTTTAGTCTAAATGGTTGGTTTTCCTTATAATTACTCACATCAGGCCAACACAAATGACTCCTGTGACATTACAAACAAGTGGACAGTAAGCTCTTGGTAAGTTTCAGGCACATAGATTTCTTCAGGGTTCTAAGGATGGGCACTGATTTGGGGCAGGAGTCGTCCTCAATCTCAAGTTCAGCAAGCACTTCCACCCAGTGCTTCTTACTGTCTAGTGGTTCACAACCTCCCTCCCCATACCTGTAACTTCTCATTCCTTATTTATATTCTCGGCACTCACCCCCCCTCCCACACACACATGCACACATGCATACACACACTAGGCTCCTCAAACAGGTCTCTGAAGTTATGCTGAGTGAAGAACTCTCTGAATGAAAAACCTCAGGACCTGGGCTTTGGCCTATCTTGCACTTTGAGATGACACAGACAGTAAAACTAAAGGAAAGTCCGAGGGCTTGCCCATCCTCCGCAGCTGTGGCCAGTGTCATCCCGGAGCAGCACTGAGCAGCAGCCATCCAGCCACGGAGCGTGCAGCTATGGGGCAGAGAAGCAACATCCTGCTGTAATTAGCACTGTAGACAGGAGCAGGGAGAAGCCACCCAGCTTCCGCACAGCCTGCTCTTCCTGGAGTGGTCCCTACCTTCAGAGGGCCAGGGGAGGGGGAGGGCTGCCCTGACCCTGAGGACCCTGCAGAGGAGTAGAGAGAATGCTGCTTCTTTGGCTTCATGCTGGCTAAAGGGAGTGGACCTTAGGAAGGGCAAAAGAACTGTGCTGGGGTGGGGGGTGGGGGTCAGTCACTCTTACTTCCAGCCTCCAACTGGACCCCTAAGTATGGTACTAATCAAAAGAATAATTTACTTAATTGTATGGAACCATCCTGAGAACTCACTTAGCCCAACTGTTCTCCATTACCGAGCCTGGCTTCCTGGGGAAGTGGTAATGAGCTGCTAAAGGCTTGCTGGGTAATAGGGCTGAAAAGTTTGCTGGTCAGTTAAGCAGGGGTCAGTGATGTGTGGGACACAGTTTAACCTGCTTTATGTGGCCGGGGAGCAAAGAAGGATTTTTTATATTTTTAAATAGTTGAAAAATAATCAAATGAAGAATATTTTGTGGCCCATGAAAATGATATCAAATCCAAGTCTCAGTGACCTTCACATTTTACTGTGTGTCAACTACCCCCATTCCTTTGGAGCACACTAACAGGCAGGGCTGAGTCAGACAGACCATATGGACCAGGAGCTCAGATCATTTACTATCTGTCCTTTCCTGGGAACCTGCCAACACTGATCGAAAGGCTAGGCTAGGTTAGGATCAAACAACAGACTCACACAGCTTGAATCTCAGGGTATTCAAAGTGTCTTCCACTAGAAAGGCTACCTTTTCAAAGAAACTGCATGGAGCTCAGGCCTCAAAAACTGTCAAGTAGGTTTCCTAGATGACAGAGCTGAGAACTTGGTAAAGTCTCCTTTCTTTGTATGAATTTTACTCGGGTTTTCTTCACTTGACTTCCAAGACCCTCTGAATTCAGAGTCACAGTTTTAAAGGCCTATTGGGAGACCTTGTCTGATCTCTGCAAACCTCTGGTTTGTTTCACATACAAACCTTAACCTGGCTGAAGAGAAACAGGTTCAGAGAGCTTCAGAAAGCAGGGCGTGGAGTTTCCCAACATCAGCAGTGTTCGTCTTAGCACTGAGGGTCTGCTTGGCACCCACTGCCTTCCTTTCTGAAGGCAATAGCTGAGCTAAACCCCAAAAGGGATGCAGGATCTTAAACACACCCAAGCCAGGCAGATCTCTCTACCTCCCTAGGTGGCAGCTACTGAGGACTGGCCCGTGCTGGTCAGGAACAGAAGCCCTTAGACGGCTCCCCTTGCATCAAACTCAGGATGTGGGTATTAGGGACCACTGTGATTTCTTTTCTTCCACACATACAGAAATCTTGGCCCCATTATGGCCTCTTTTAAGATTCAGGAGAGACATATATTATAAACAAATAATTAAAATAAAGTGGCCAAGTTCTTGAACTACCCTGGCAGCAGAAAACATGGATTCAGAGACAAGCCACTCGGAAGGGTCATTATTCAACTCAGATGACCAAAAATCACTAGGTAGTCTTGGAAGCCCATGTTGCTTTTGGGACAAAGGAGAATCACCTTTTGGAAGAGAACTTTGTTAAAATCAGCTTCTAGGTGAGCATCACTTAAGAGAGTTATTCTGCATCAAAGCAGCACTCTAGAGCGCTTCCTAGCATGGGTCAGGATGCTAGGAGCAGGGAACAAGGCTGCCAGCTGGTGCCCCAGAGACCAGGAGCCAAAGCTTCTCTATCTCAGATCAGGCCCACCACTGAGGCCTGAGTGGCTGACTGCAAACACCCCAAGGCCAAGTTGCTCTTCCATTCTGCACTTATCGAGCCTGTATCTCTGATTCTGCAAACAGGCACCATATCAGAGCCTTGTAGTGCATCCTTGCTCACTCTCAGGGTCGTCAAACACTGATTTCTGGAAATGCAAAGCCTCTGGATTGGCTGAAGACCCATCTCTAATTGCTGCTGACATAAAAGGATGTGCTTTTTTAAGGACTGCCACCCAAAACACAGTGAACTATGACAGACAAAGTTTCAGAGAACAATGACAAACAGCAGGCCACTGAAAAGGCACCAAGGAAAAATGGACTTGTGAGGGCAAAGAAGGCAACAGGGATGGGAGAACAAATGCAGGGCTTCTGAATAAAGCCATTTAGCTGATTTATAAACGGTCTCACCAGTGTCCTCAGCTGCAAAGATTGATGTCTCCATCTAATGTGGAGGTCTACAGACTTGTTTTCTGGGGAACTAAGGAATCAACTCCAAGGATACAAATTCATTACTTTCAAACCTTAATTAACTGGAACCTAATTAGGTTTTTGAGGGTGTTTTCTCCTCTCACTTTAAAGACAAACTTTTTTCTCTTATGTCAGCATGGTGTAATAAATGGAGGAAAACCAAACAAAGAGCTACTTGAATGTCTGGCAATAAGCAACCCATCTACCTGTGGGGACCGCAGCCTTCTCATTTATGAGTTAGAGGGCCACTGGGATACAGATATCTAAAGTCTTTTCAGTAATACAATTCTAAGTATCAGACATGCTAACTGCCCATTCTCCATCAATAACCTATGATCACACGTCTTCCAATGGGAGGGAGATAAGTTGTCTCTGTTTCTCTCCCCCTCCCTCCAACTTCACAGATGAATTAATCCTGTTGAATTTTGTTATAGCACCTTGATGGGGAAACATCTGGAAATGGTACTTCAAAAACCTCATTTGATGGGCTTGGGTAACAGCTGGTTTGTCATTGTAAAAGTCAAGTAAATAAGAGAATCATGCAGAAGAGGTACACATAATATACAACTTAACATTTTGTATTATAACTTAATTTACATAGATGTAAATTTCTTCACCATTTTTGAAAAAATAAGACTTAAAAAAAACACAGGTTGGTACCTGGTTTGGTGGGTCACACCTGTAATCCTACCATTTGAGAAGCCGAGGCAGGGGGCTAGCCATGAGTTCAAGTCCAACTTGAGCTACAGAATGAGAGAAAACTAAATTTATTCTTTTCATTGCCTTTCTCTCTCCTCCTCCCTCCCTTTCTCTTCCTCTTCCTCCTGTCTTCTTCATCTCCTCCTCCTCCTCCTCAGTTCCTCCTCTTCCTCCTCCTCTTATTCTTCTTGCCACATGATCTTGACATATGGCCTTGAACTTCCTGTTTTAGCTTCCTGAGTGCTGAGATTATAAGGTGCCAACACCATAGATTCCCAGTTTTTTTGAGAAAAGTAAATCCAATTCATTTTCTGAAGACTTCCCTAAGCCCCACAATTCATTTGTAAAGTGACTTCAGTCTGGATGCCTCCTGAGTTTTAGGATTTCCTAGCTCCTACACAGCTGCCTTAACTAAAGAATAGAAATTCTGAAGACTTGTCTTTCTAAAACATGTATGTGTTTACGGAGTAAACAGCTTTCTTCTGAGAGCTGTATTTGATCTGTCTGTCTAATACTTAGTCTAAGCATCTTTACAACAACCTGTGCAACTGGTACACTCGGGCTGGGGGCACAGTGCATCAGAGGGAGCAGGGGATGCCAGGAAGCCTGTGTGCCTTGCTGCGGGCACCAAGCACTGCTTTATGCCGAAGGAAGGGTGAGGGGCTTGCTGAGCTCCTGCAGGGCAGTCAGGCAGGTAAGGCAGGTAGAGAGGCTAGACTTGAGCGAGGGAGGGAGGTCAGACACAAGTTCTGGTGTCATTAGCATCAACTTAGCCACTTGGAATCAGGGAGGAGCTGGTGGTGGAGATGGTGGGAAGGCGGGTTGCAGCCTCAGTACACCAAGCATGGTGCAGAGGAAGAAATCTCCTCAAGAGGACAGAATTGGTGACATAAGGGCCTCACAGAGGAGACCTGAGGGTGCTCCCTCTGTTTCCCCCTCGTGAATAGTTTAAGTACGACTGACTGGGTGCAGATCTTCTTGAATGTCTGGTAAAAATTTTGCTGTGAATCCATCTGGCCCTGGACTTTTCTTTTTAGCTGGAAGTTTTTTTTTTTTCTGTTTTGTTTTTTTCCTATTTCAATCTCCTCATTTGTTATGGGTCTGTTTAGGTTATTGACTTCTTTTTGGTTTAATTTTGGAGGTTTGGCTGAATCTAGAAACTCATCCATTATCTTTTAGATTTCCAACTTAATAGAGTACAGTTTTATAAAGTATGCCCTTATGAAACTCTGAATTTCTTAGGTATCTGTTGTAATGTTTCCCTGTTCATTTCTTACTCCGTTAATCTGGGTCCTCTTTATTTCTTTTGGCTACTTGGACCAAGGGTCTGTCAATCTTGCTTATCTTCTCAAAGAACCAGCTGTTGAATGTCACTAAGGGTGTGCGCTGGAAAGTCTATCTTGTCTCTGCCCCTTTCACACCCCTGTCTCTCTATCTCTCTGCTTACTGGCTGCCAGGAGACAAGCAGCTCCCCTGGGTCACATGCTTCTCACATGTTATCCCCCCTCACTGTGGACCAGAAACAACAGAGTGACGTTCCAAGTGCCTCTGAAACCACGAGCCAAAAATATGTCCTTCCTCCCTTCTTTGTCCCAGCAATGCTGTCTACAAGTGAGAATTCACTCCTGGACACAAGCTTTTCAGGTAAGAGCAGCTGGGAGTCATAGAACTCTCTACACAGATACCATCTTACCCTGACTCATTACCATGGTGTGGCAGTGTGGCAGAGTGGCAGGAGAAATAGGTGGAGAGGAAGAGGCTACCAGGCTGTGTCTCACCCTTGGGTTTTGGGCACAAGCCAAACTCAAGACTGCATAAAACAAAAGAGACTCACTGACCTGATCTAAACGGAGTGCGCCATCTACAAAGCGCTGGCGGCGGAGTTGCTTTGCGATGCTGTGTAGGTTCAGGACTGCCTGGTGCACCTCCTCGATGCTGTGCTCTGGAGAAATAGGGGGAAGCTCTTCCTCAGGGATCTTCTCACTTGGATTTTCAATCATGCTCTGGGCATGGTCGTAGCTCAGTTTGGTGCAAGAACGGATGATAGTGCGGCCAAACCACTCTTCAAGGATCTGCAAAGACAGACTGATTGTACTTAATTATACACACACATACACACTCATATTCATTCTCTCTCTCTCTCTCTCTCTCTCTCTCTCGGAGCACTGACTGTGTGTTCTGACTGGTGCCACATGGATGAACAAGACACAGAGGTTGCTGCCTCTGGCAGTTTAGACTACCAGGTCCTGGCAGAATTCAAGAGATAGCTGAGGTTTACATTCTTCCCCAGCACAAAGCAAGGCCACATGGGAGACTTGCACTGAATGGCCCATGGGAAGTGTTTCCATTTGTTTGGATGAATGGTCATCAATGTCACAAAGAAGGAAGAGAAGATGGGATAGCTGCCTGAGACATGAGATGGGACTCTGAGGGCTGGCTTATGGCTTAGAGAAAGAGAAGCAAAGAGAAGAGCCCAGCAACTCTCCACATAGCCAATCTACCTACCACAGTTTCTAGCCTAGATGTATGCAGTGATCCTTGTGATCGATCACCCTTCCTGAAAGGAAGAACTGTGGCTTTTTAAAAATGACAACAGGGGCACTTGGAGAACAGCAGTTACTGTTCAATTTTTTTGAAATCTTTTTTAAAAAAAAGATTTATTTATTTTGTTTATATGAGTACACTGTAGCTGTCTTCAGATACACCAGAAAAGGGTGTCAGATCCCATTACAAATGGTTGTGAGCCACCATGTGGTTGCTGAGAATTGAACTCAGGACCTCCGGAAAAGCAGTCAGTGCTCCTAACCGATGAGCCATCTCTCCAGCCCCTACTGATCACATTTTTATTCACTCAGGGCAAAGATCTTTATAAGAAGCCTGGAATCTGTAATATTAGATTTTATTTTTTCTTCAAAATTTCTCAAACTATACTTTTCAGATTATTCCAAGAATGATCCCTATTGCAAAAAGCAAGAGACTCTGAGTCCCTGTCTTCTATGGCTATCAGGCCTTGTGACCTGGCACTCACAAGGCCTTGCATGCTATAGGTGAGGCCAGCTACAGAGCCAGTTCCAGGAGCTGTCAAGTAGTCTGGAGACAGATGCAGCAAAAGATCTCTATGAGAAGCCATCCAGGTGACCAGACTTGCGATCCGAGCATACCCCACAGTTCCTGACTGGAGCCTCAGTCTCCTCCACAAGGACATGGCTGTGACCTCTTCATTCTTGTGGTCTCAAAAAGTTTCCCCTGGAGATGTAGCTTCTTTCTTTTCTTAATTTTCTTCCCAAATGCATTCTCCTTCAGCCCAGTCCTTTGTGTGTGTGTGTGTGTGTGTGTGTGTGTGTGTGTGTGTGTGTTGGTGGCAGCTTACACTGTATGCCACCCTTTTCGTTCCTACACCTCCCAGTGAGCTAGCTCATGGACTCCCTCCCACACCCGGTCTTGACATCCGACCTCCTGTGGCCTCCTGCATCCTCCTCCCTAGTATACGAAGCTCAAGTGAAGGTAACTACCACACGATGAGTGGATTTCTGCTGAACAGAGCTGGAGCAAAGACTGCTGTAGACTTGATGAAGGCTCAGAGCACTCTAAGTTTTATGCACAAAGCTTTACAGCAAGCAGTACACAGCTCTTAGATGTCCTTCTGCCTGTGTGCCCATGTGTCCTGGCTCTACACATCGGTTGCTTCCTCAGTACACTCTGACTGTTGAGCCCTGACCAGCAGCCATGTGTAACCCCAGGGTGCCTACTATTCCTCACCAAAGCTTGTCTACATGCCCACGAACAGTGTGCTATCTTATTAGCAGCACATGTTCCTAATGGGACCTCTGTCTTCTTTGTTTCCTTCTTGTCAAGACAGCCTTTCTGCAATGCCCACATGGACACTACCAAACTTTCTACCTTAGTGCTGGTTCCCACAGCACCTTTACCTGACTTCCCTTCCTCTTTTGCGTTCCTACATCCCTGACACTCTCTGCCAGCCTTCTTCACAAACATTCAAAGGAGAGCCTCTTTGAACTTCCCTTCTCAGCCAAGGCTGTCTGGCTTTACCATGGCTCAGGACTTGTGGGAGGCACAGCTGACATGTGCTAGAATAGTTTCTAGCCTGGGAAAAGCAGTCTTGAAAGTACCTCTGGGGAAAGCCAATAGAAGGATGCCAGCCAGGGGCAGCTGCCCACAGAGAAAGCAGCAAAGACCCACATGGAGGAGACCTGGGAGCAGCCAGCCAGCCAGGGTACAAGTCAAGCTTCTCTCAATGGAACACCTCATTAATTTCCAATCTGAAAACTGTACTCACATCAACACCCAGTCCATAACCAGGGCCAGTGGCAGAAGACAAAGGGCTTTTCATGGAAAAGGTAGGGGGAAAAAAAATAGAGGGGGAGGAAACACATGGACAAAACCCCTGAGGAGATTGTGTCCTGCCTCCTTTGCATAATCACAGGATTCCTGACATCCTGAATTCTACACAGGATTCTAGCACATACTGTGGGGAGCCACTGTTCAGAACGTCAGCTTAAGCACAGTCTCTCCACAGACTGAAGGCACAAGGCCGAGAAACACATCATCCTGATACCTACAAGATCTAAAACAGCCTAGTGCTGCTGGTCCCAGCCTCAGGCACACAGCCTTTGAGCATCACTTGGACACACCAGGGGAAGAGGCATTTGACAGTCAATTTTACAGCTGGGCAATCAGGTGGGAAATACTCAAGAATCATGCAAACCCTTGGGTCCATACCTAAAGATTCAGACTAAAAACTCTAGTGGATACATGCATGCACACACACACAGACACAGAGACACACACACAAACACATACACACACACAAACACATATACACAGACACACACACACTTGCTGAAGGTCATAACATAGATGATGAGAAACAAAATATACCTCAAATGTATTTCTACAATTATACCTCATTTCTACAATTTATAGATACAAAGGCATGGAGAAACCTTTGGACATCCTGTCCTATTCCAGGAAGATTTTTTTTTTAAATTCTCTGAAAAATACAAACTAATTGAGATATCTTTGGTTCAAAAAAAAAACTACTAATAAAGTTAATTTTAAATTTTAAATAACTAGATGTGAAATGACTTCTGCACCTCTTGCCTTCCTCATAGAGAATGTTTAGTTCAAAAAGCCTGAAGACAGAAAGAAACACTTTCCTGATTGGAAGAAAAGCAGGCTGTCTGGAGTGGTGGCGGAGCCTGGGGTAGCAGATCGCTGCTGATTCCTAAAGCTATGAAGGGAAGGCCAGCCTGGTCAACATGGCTATCCCAGCCGACATCCTGGCCAAAAGGACAGTCAAAGGTGTCAAGACCAAAGTGGAAACGACCTGGACAGAAGGTAGAGAGGCGGGGGAGCAAGGAGCAGGAGGTTGCTTGATGGAAGGAGGCTGATTCCTTATGAAATGACCTGTGACCAACTAGCCAAAAACCGTGGGGTGGCTTCAGGATAAGTGGGGGTGGGGTTGGGGTCCTCCTTCACTAGGCCCTCTCTCAATTGGGGCCTGAGGTGACAGGATGAGACCCAGGTTTTTTCTTACAAGAGAAAGGCAGCAGGGAGGAATGAAGCTGAAGCAAGGCTGCCACCCCAGCCGCAGCAGCTCTGATCATCCCCCAGGCTCGCTCTTGCTGTGTCAAGAGCACCAGTGAGGGAGACGACCAGAGCTTGGAAGCCCGGTAGTCGCCAGCCTGTTTGGGTTCTAGGTCGGTTTGTGTACAGGGTAGTCTGCATTGAAAAGAAGCTGGAGTTAACTACACAATCCTAGCACTCTCTGTCTTGTCCTCCAGTCTCAAGAGAGATCATTAGGTCCTTTCCCATCCTGATCAGATGACAGTTATATGAGCTTCTAAACCAAAGACAAGGAAGCAAAGGAAACCAAATCTTTACCACCTATGGCAACTAGATCAGGGTTCCCATCCTGTGGGTTGCGATCCCTTTGGGGGTTGTCTATCAGATATCCTGCATATCGGATATTAACATTAGGGTTCATAACAGCACCAAAGTTACAGTTATGAAGTAGCTATGAAATAATTTTATGGTTGGGGGTCACCTCAATATGAGGAACTGTATCAAAGAGTCGCAGCATCAGAAAGGTTGAGAACCACTGGGCTAGAGGGAAACAAAACTCTAGCTGAGCCTGGAGGCTATGCTGTGGCCCGGAGATAGGAATTTTGTTCCTGTGACAGTGGGTGAAGGTGTTCAAGCAGGTGTAGTCTTCCAACTGTCTCACTCTCCTGAAGACTGGCAAGAGGCATCTTAAAGGCTCATCTTTGGGACTCATCTCTGTACAGAAAGAAAACTGGAGGAGGGGAGGGAGAAAGGAGAGTGTGAGAAGCAGCAGCAGGGGTTGGGGGCTCTGGACACATCAGACACCTTCTGCCAGGTGAACCTAGTGCCCCAGCCTTCCTTTGAACAGGTCCTTGTAAGCCAGTTCACAGAGCTCCTTGTCCTTGAAAAGACTCTGTGCCATAACCTGTCCCGCTGTACTGAGACAAACCCCTCATTTGGTATCTTGCAAGTGTTTCCTTTTGAATTGTGCTTTCATCCTCAAGCTTCACAACTGAGTTCTGCTGCTCCTCTGATGTGACCTCAGGTAAGCCACCCAGCTGGCTGGTGTCTTCAGTGGGAAACTGGGCCGTGAGGGATAAGGAACAGCAGTTCCTTCCATCCCTCCCTTGCTGCAGAGGTCCCACCGACAGTTCTGAAATAAAACATCTAGGCTCTGCCCTGGTAATGACCAAGAGGAGAGATTCTGGGAACGATTTCTGATTCTTAGAACTAGGCTTTGAAGCTATTGTCCTCCTGGGGCTTCTCAGGAAAGGTATGTAGTAGGGTGCCTGGGTATGGAACACAATGCCCAGCATGGCTTTTAGCAGGAATACAACAGTTGCTTTTTCAGGCTTTTCAGTGGTGATATCTGGCAGGCCAATGACCTGGAAGTCCACAGGGGTCATTAAGGAAACGAAGAGCAGTGCTGTGAGGAAGTAGGCAGGGCTACCTGAGACACCGCAACTCCCAGCACGCAAGTTCACAGGACTGGAGTGGCTGCTAAGGATGTACATGCTTATCCGGGGTCCATCTTCTTATTAGGCAACCGGGATAAACGGAACAGTGGAAACAGATGTGAAAATCAGGGCAAAGTGGTTTCTGGGTAGAGGGCACCGAACTGTGGCAGAGAAGTAAAACTCTGGTCTGGGCTTAAGAGTCTAGCAGGAGAACAGAATGGAGCAGAACTGGCCCTGGAGTGCAGGGCCAATGACACTTACCATTGGGGAACCTGACAGGGAGCCCATCGGATCACCTTCCCATGGTCTACTGAACCCCATTCCTAGACCCTCCCTTTATTCTAGTTGAGGTAGGAGAAGGGATGGTCCTGTGGGAACTCATTGCCCACATAGGCTGAGTCCTTCTTACCCAGGTTCCCAAACTGACTCCTTCCTTAGCTTGTCTGCCTTTCACTCAGCCTACAAATGCACTCCAATATCTCATCTACTTATTAAAAAACAGGTGAAAAATGTCTCAAAAAGACTTTTGCTTTTAAGTTGCAATATGCCTTCACTGTAGGAAATTTAAAACATGCAGCCGGGGAAAAGAGAATAGACGATCTATGACCAGGAAAGATAGACTTCTGTCTGGATGGGGAAATGTCTGAGATTTTCAATAATTTGTATGGTATCTTAGTGCAACACCTATCACTCAATATTTACTACGTGAATGAGTAAGAATGTTACCGCTAAGAATGTCACAAGGCTTGGGTTTCAGTGTGAGGCTCTGGACTGGATCCTGGAAGAAATGGCATTTTAGCTGGATCACAAGGGATATGTAGGCTTCCTGCTGGCAGAGCTGAGAGGAAAGGTCTTCAAGGAAGGGACAGAGTATGCATGGAATCTCAGTGTGACAACTCCCTGTTAAGCTCAGTAGCAAGAATAGAAGAGGAGGGCCGAGGCATGGTGGTGACAGATGGTCACAGGGAGAGAGGGAGCTGGTCTCCAGAAGGCATGCTTCAATTGGACTTTTGGGGTTAAT
Organism: Tokudaia tokunoshimensis; assembly: GCA_036184795.1. Taxonomy (NCBI): domain Eukaryota; kingdom Metazoa; phylum Chordata; class Mammalia; order Rodentia; family Muridae; genus Tokudaia; species Tokudaia tokunoshimensis. The sequence continues at coordinate 88,604,849 of BTHU01000016.1, read as the reverse complement.
CAGGTTATGTGAAGAGATGAATCAGGTTATATGAGGAAATGAAGAAATTATATAAAGGAATCAGATTCAGCTTCTAATAGGAAACAATAATGGCCTTATTCTAGCAGGCCCCAGAATAAGACAATGTGGACTGGAAGTAAGGTAGTCACTGTACTAAGGGAAAGAGGACTGAATAGAGACAGAGCTGAACAGCTTCAACTTGCTCAATGCAGCAGATGGGAAAGGGGCTAGAAATCCAAGGTCTGAGGAGGGCCGTTAATAGATCCAGAGATCCGTCAATAGACCAGGTTGCAACTGGAGCAGGAAGGATGGGGAGAAGGGGAGAGAAGTGCTGATGTGAAAGGCAAGGGTCACCAGCACTGGCCGAAGGAATGCAGAGAGTTTCTTGCAGGTGCTGAAAATACCCATATTAAAAAAACCAACAACAATCACAAAATATGTCGGGGCTGCCTTCTCACAGCAGATCGTGCCTGCCTTAGGAAGCAGGATATTGTAGTAGCCTAAGGAAGACTGCAGAGCTTTGTCCACTTCAGTCCCACCCCTGCCAACCTTATGCTCTTACACCAACACCCCTGCCAACCTTATGACCTTACACCAACACCCCTGCCAACCTTATGCCCTTATACCAACACCCCTGCCAACCTTATGCCCCCACACCAACACCCCTGCCAACCTTATGACCCCACACCAACACCCCTGCCAACCTTATACCCTTATACCAACACCCCTGCCAACCTTATGCCCTTACACCAATACCCCTGCCAATCTTATACCCTTACAGCAACACCCCTGCCAACCTTATGCCCTTACAGCAACACCCCTGCCAACCTTATGCTCTTACACCAACACCCCTGCCAACCTTATACCCTTACACCAACACCCCTGCCAACCTTATGCCCCCACACCAACACCCCTGCCAACCTTATGACCTTACACCAACACCCCTGCCAACCTTATGCTCTTACACCAACACCCCTGCCAACCTTATACCCTTACACCAACACCCCTGCCAACCTTATACCCTTACACCAACACCCCTGCCAACCTTATGCCCCTACACCAACACCCCTGCCAACCTTATGACCTTACACCAACACCCCTGCCAACCTTATGCCCCTATACCAAGAGAAGCCCTCACCACCTGCAAACTCAGCCTGAGGCTTCAGGCATACAAGCTTTGGATTTTCTCCTCTTCCCTCACCTGGGCTCTTGCTTCCAGGGCCTTCCATGGCTCCCTGACCTCCTACCTTGTCTCAAGCTTAGTTCAGACTTTCCACTCCAGTGTCCTGGACTATCAACCCTTGGATCTAGAGTGTGGTATTGAACCTTTCATTATGGGCATCTTGACTTGAGGGAGAGATGTCACCACATCCCCAGGCTTACCAACTGATCCATTTCTCATGTGATCACTGGGTCTGGGTAACCACAGAATGGAGAGTGTGGTCAGTGGGCCTTGCCCCACAACCCTGTCTCCAGTTCCAACCCTCATACTTCCTATCTGGTGTGGTTTGGAGGAGGCCCAGCACCCTCGTAGACCTGTGCCTCTTTTACACCTGTCTTCTAGCCCTCACTGAGCAGAAGGCCTGGGTCCCATATACTGCTTCCAAAAGAAACTCCAAAGGCCAGTGAATGTTGGAGTTCACATTTTCCTAGTGTTTCTTTTATGACCCCCATATGCTAGAAGCACATTAGCCTAGGCAGCTTTAATTTCTCAGGTCTGCCCCTGGCAGCATAATTCAGACTATTGACTTGAGGTAGGATGATTCTATGGGCTTTTCTTTTCTATTTAGTCATTTTTTAGTTATTTTAAAAAATAAGTTTATAAAAATATAAAAGTTATTCATATTTTTACAAAACATTAGAAGATAGAAAAAATAGAAAAAATTACTCCCAGTCTTACTCTCCACAATTCAGCCTCTGCTGGCATTTTGTGTTATTTCCTTCTGGTCTTTTTCCACTCACCACCCCAAGCCTGCCCCCACACCCACCAGATAATGGCTGCTGGCGCCCTGCACTCATAGCTCCCTCTCTGTAGTTCAGACAATGTTTGCCTCTTAGAGCTTGAAAAGAAACTTTTACCAGATAATTAAGAGCTATAAAAACCAAATGTAATGTGTGTAGCTTTATTTGATCCCAATTTGGACCAATCAATTGGTGAGAACCAAGGAAATGTATTAGGGACTAGGTTTTGGATGGCATCCTGATACCAGCCCTTATTGCTAGGTATGCTGAGGACATTGTGGTTATATAAGAAAATGCCCAGATTTTTAGTCACATATCAAAACACACATGAGTGAAATGACATGTCTGTGGTTTGTTTAAAAATACTGTATTCTTAACAGAGAATGAACTCTTGACAGTACTGAATCTGGGAAACAGGGATGGGGGCTTATTGTGATGTTTTCCTTACACTACATATAGTAGAAATTTTTTCTAATTAAAGTACATATCATCCTAACACCATTCTTCTGTTTTATCTTATTTTATTTTTTTATGAGGCAGGGTCTTGCTATGTAGCACTGACTGACCTAGTGCTCACAATGCAGCCTGGCTGCAGCAGTCTCAGAACTATTCAAACTCCCTCTATCAGGGAACTTCTGTGGTGACAGAAGAGGAAGTGTCACTGCATTCCCTGTGCAGCCTGTTCCTCCATCAGATTCCTATCTGTCTAGTTTTGGTTTGCTTGATTAAACAGGAGTTCATCTCCGAGTATGGCTCATGGACTCTTGGGGGCCCATGAGCCCCGTTCAGGGGCCTATGTGGTCCAAAATGTTTTTAGCCACGATCCAGGGAGTTACACATCCTGCTCTGTATATTGCCATTCATAGCAGTGGTCTAGAAGCCCTGGTAGGTAAATGTTTCACCTGCATAGGACACAGTGGTCATACTACTCCCCTTAACCACACACTGGCAGGGAAGAGAGAGCTAGAATGTTCTCAGAGGAAAAGTAAAGTCCATTACTTTCCTATGTCTCAACCCCAAGTACTTATCTTTGTCACTTATTCTTCATGAGGCAGGAGGATGACCTTTGGAGGAAAAGTATGCATATAGCTAGCTGTGAGCTGAACTGATAGATATAGTATTCTTTCAAAAATACCAATTTTTTATCTCAAGGAACAGCTGACATGGAAACCATGGTTATTTAAGACTTGGGTATTTAGTACTTCGAGGAAACAACTGACATTGCTTATCACTCATGAAACAAGTGGAACTTTTGCAAAATTAGAATTCTAGAAACCTTGTATCTGATGCATGAGCTTGTGGGTTTCTTAATACTGAAAAGGTTGGGCTAGTAAAATTAGCAATGACACTAACAATGTGGTTTTTAAAATGCTATATATTGAAATGTGCCCATAGTTAGAGGTCAGCATATGAAGTCAGTACTTTCTAAATGGCCAGTATACATTAAAAATCATGCCTGGGTAAAAGTTCTATTCTCAGTAGATTTTTATGTAACCTGATTAACAAAGTTCATCTGATACTGTGTTAGTCTATCCGGGCTGCTATAACAAAATACCACAAACCAAGTGGCTTAAGCCATAGAAATTTATTTCCCACAGTTCTGAAGGCTAAAAGTTCCAGATCAAGTGCCAGCCAGTCCAGTCCTGGTGAGGACTGTTTCCAAAACTCCAACACAGCAGCTGCTCGGCAGAACCTTCCACATGTCAGAGGAGAGACAACAAGCTCTCTGCTCTGCCTTTTTTCTTTCTTTTTCTTTTCTTTTTTTTTTTTATGGACATGAACTTTACTGCTGCATTGTTCCTCTCTGATGACTTCATGTGGTG